>KZ538437.1:0-48594 GCA_000934665.2 Catajapyx aquilonaris | reverse complement strand
CCCCCCCCCCCCTGAAAACATTTCTGGATCCGCGCCTGGCCAAGTCACATTATTGTGAAGACGTTAGGGATTGTTTTTAAAAGCACGTTGCTGGAGTTAGCAATCGGTTTTTACATTAAATCCTTATTGGGCAGTGCAGTATCCTGGAGAGAATAAAGTACTGGTGATTTCGACAAAATAGCCGTAACTGTGGCTACAGTAACTATAAATATTTTAAAGCAACAAACTGACAATATTATGCTGCAGGAACGTCATTTGCACTGTTTTGTAAGCTTGGTAGTTCGCAATAAACTGTAACAACATAGTTAAAACCGACGGTTTTTACAGCATACTCATGTCAAGCAGCAAGCCTAATGAAGTACAGTAGTTTTTGTTGTGTCCACATTCATGAAGTTCTGACGCCTTAAATTAATTTGTATAGCCGACAATTTTAGGTTGAGTTGTTTGGATAAAGAGTCTTATCTTCAGCCCTCGTTACAAGGTTCAACAAAAATAATTGATAAGCAACGAAACAGGCTTACCAAAAATAGAGCATTATAGGGAATAAAATAGCATTAAATTTGCCGTACTTTCCCTGCCCTTCCATGTAACCGTCTCCTTATCATGAGTTACTACCAGCATGTAAAGTTTGGTATCTCTGGGCCCAAAGCTCCGGCTAAAACAATGGCCGGAAATTTCCTTTGCCAGCTTTAAGACATTTCACTGTATAGTTATGAAATATTTGAAATAACATCTTGAACCCTGTAGCATATAGCAAAGAAAGTGCTGAAAATTTTCGAGAGTGGAAAGTTTAATGTCTTTAAAATTGATTGGTGTTAACGAAGTTTCTGTCAATGATCAATAAAGTTGAGAAATTTCATCTTCAAGGATTGTTTAAAACTTTTTATTGACGTACAGTAGCTTCTACATTTTTTCCCTATAGGCCTATAGCCAAAGTACTCAGGTCTCGCCCACTCGTTCATAGTTTTAGCATGCAAAACGTGACAGTGTAATTTTCACCTGTGCTCTTCTCTAGATCACATCCCCTGTAAAGCCCAATTCAGCATTCATATACGTAGTAAATATAATGAAACACACACTACGAATCTGCAAGTCACAATAAAGCCCATGTTGATGAATAAACAGCTCTCTCATAATCACGCTTCACAATTTACTTAAACTAATGAATAATTCATATACAGAGCTATAAAAGTAGGGACCACCATATTGCTTTGCAGTCTATACCCTACAGTACTGTACCCCATGAGTACATGTACGGAGCAGTAAAAAACGGAAACTGTTTGGAGTAAAAATATTCAACTGTTTATAGTAGGTAGATAAATGTTTTTGCGGGAATGACTGTACAAAAGCTCTTTTAAAGAGTGGCACCTCATATTATCAGCAATATGGATTATCATTACTGTACAGATGCTACTGTTTACAAGACTAGTAGTGGCAACACTGTCAACGTAGATGGCGCGTCTGTGCACCTAACTGATGACTCACCGCGGACATCTGGACATACCAATTATATTGACGTGTACGAAATTCGTATCTATATCAATCGTTCATAGTTCAAAGGGGCCTAACCTGCTGACCACGTACGTTCCCCTCTTTGCTCCAAAAGGTCGTACCTGTCCCCCTGCGACCCCCAACTAACGACGCCATAGAGCATGTGTGTGTCGGCGTCATCGTCGTCCGACCTCCCCCAAAACCCAAGTGTCGATCAGCGTCGGCGTGGTAACGGTGGGAAAGAGGTGGAGGGGACTAGAGCTCCGTTCACGCCGTGCAGTTGGCGGGGAAACGTCGGACAGTGCGGGTGCCCAACGACATTTGAACCCCATCGGTGAGCTGACCACAGAAACTGACCTTTTGTCCAACACGACGTAGATTGAACGCAAAAGTTGGGGAAAAAAAGGGTCGTTTACACGGAACTGAACCAGGTTCGGTACTGTATCAGTGTAAATAGTTTGAACAATGACAGAACCTGACAGAATCTAATTGAACAATGCTGTATACATTATAATCAGTTGCCACCTGGCTGATCGTAACTAATTGCCACTTAAAAAAACTGCAAAAATGTGCTAATGCTTTTAATTATTATCAACTTTTACATGTCCGGACCAGCAGTTCCAGTGCTGTGTAAACAACCCTGCCATATCAAATTTTGAGGCTTAAAAAATATTTTTTGATCTCTAATATTTGTGAAAAAAATTTCTATCGGATCAGATTTTTTTGGGAGATGTCAAGGGATCACACGTGTTACGTCGAGAGTCGGCGGATTTTGGGCTGATCCTTTGGCTCCACCTGTAGCATCCAGCAGGCAAGTATTCATCTGGGGGAAAGGGTTGAATTTATGGGCATAATTACAGGCGACACCCAGGGCCTGGGGATAAATTTTTGGTGGGGTTGAACAAGTGCTTGGTACTAGAGGTTTTTAACGAGTTAAGCGAATGACCCTTCTGGGCGATTGTTGAAGAAATAAATTGTGGGAGGGGGAAAAAACTGCTGGACAGTGCGATGCCAGTTGTAATTAAGTAATAGTGGAAGTGTTTCTAGTGCCGGATATTGCGTGTCTGCAGTAATTTATGTTGCTTAATATAGGACGAAGCTTACGTAACTAATTGTTGCGCGTACATATTCAAATATGGGATTCAAAATAATGGGAGCAGTGCAGTGACGTAATATCATTATTAAATTTCAAAGTATCTAGGCATCAATTACATGCACACTTACGTCATACACCTACGTTTATTATCTGTGTAGGTTGCGACCTATTTCTGGGATTTCTCATTCAGGTATGGCTGTAATGAGGGTAATGAATAATAACAACTGGTAGTCAATTGCGTGGTTTGACGGCTACAAGTGGGAGGGTTTTTGCGATTGCGATTGCTGTAAATTGGAAATAGTGTGAAAGTTAATTTATATGACAAGTAAATCGATATGGTAATACGGGCAAACGCGTATATAAGTGGGTGGTTTTAGGCGGAAGCTCCATATCGGATATTGTTGCCATTCAAACAAATGTCAGAATCAACTATCATTGCCTCCGGATGTGTTTAGGTATTGATTGGACGCCATATCAATTAAGCAAGTACAGCTGTTTGGGTATAAGAATGAGTGCAATTTCGCATTACAAACTCTTAGTGCAATTGCAGTAAAACCAATCCCGCTTATAACGCTACTTTTGGTCGGTCCCTTGAAGAGCGTTATATCGAGATTTTACTGTTGTGTCCAATCAGATTTATCTTATTCGCCCATGCAAATTACTTGTAATTGCGTTACATCATCAGGTGTGAAACCAACCCTATTTGCTTCATGTGAAACGTTGCAGGTATATATACTGTACAGTGTTTCCATAACAATTGATCGACCATATCTATTCCGCAACATGTAATTTTTTTTCGTCCGATACAGTTTAACCAGAAAGTTACATCACAAGTTGCTCTCGCTCGATTTTTCAAATTGAGCCGAACACACCGCAACAATCCGTCGCCATAACGGTTACCCCCATCATTTAGTTTCATGCCACAATAATCGCTTACACTACTGGGCTTAGCCTGGTAATGAAGACGAATGTTCTGAAATCCTCATTTTTTCCAGGATTTCCTCCAGTTTGCCTGGAAAGTGCCATGGTTATTCTCGCGTGCAAATTTTTTTTTTGCAAAACAATTTTGGCGTGCACAAAGAGCGGGCTTGTGAAGTCAACTGACCAAATATAATTCACATCATCACAAAAAGACATGCGCCTCCTTTTTTTTATGTGGAAGCTCCATAGAGAGTTTTTCCATGCGATGAATGCTCTAAAATGCACGTACATTCTGGCTCAAACCCAGTGGACCGTCGGTTATAAACGCCATCGGGACAACACCATTTACGGTGGTTAGTGGTGTTGGGTGGGTGATGCTGGAAAAAAAATATTTCTGCCACCATAGCATAGGTGCCCTCCAGCTTTTCCCAAGGGGTTTTTAAAAAAAATGTAACAACATTAGGTGAGCTTGTAACTTTTGACGCTTTCCCAGTACTGGATGTAACAATTAGCTGGAATTTTGCCAGTGTTGCGTACCAGGTAATGCCTCTTCCTTGCTGTTTTTAAAAAAATCTATAGGTATCATGTTGTCGCGTGACTGTCTGAACTAAATTTACTTGGGATATGGCTGGGGGTATATGGGGTTGCATGTTGCACGGCATTGTTAGGTGGATTTGTAGTTAGAGGAAGATTTAGACTTCAAATATTGTAAATTGGCACGGAAAAAGTGATGTTACGGTTTTTGGGATATCTCTATGTACTTGTAGTTAGATTCGGTCACACCTTATCACATTATAGTCCATCATTTTTATCGTCACAATATTCTTAATAATGCTTTCTCGAAAAAAATTAATTTCCATAAATTATTCCATGAAAATATTAAAATTTTGTTTGGAAAAAGCGCAATTTCTTCAATATTAATTTAACTACAGTACACGTTCATTGAAAATTCAGTTTGTTGTGTGGTCAGCATTGATTCAAATGTGTGCGTAAATATTTTTTTGATAGCCAGTTTTAAAATATTGTCATTCACGACAATATATTAAGTTTGCAATCGTCCTGTACAATTGCAACTCTCATAACTTTATTAGGTCCTCTCTAATTCTTACGACTGATTTGCACAATACTGTCTTTCGAACAATGGGCTCTATTTAGTTCCATTGTTAGAACAAATTGTCGCCTTTTATTCTCTCGTCCTTTTTATCCCCTCCTCCAGATCAAATTTATCCATTCGAAGTCCGCCTAATAAGCGAGCTCCAAATGGCGACTTTTGGGACCTGGAAGCAAACGCCGAATTTGTGCTGAGCCGTAGAGAAAACGAGGAGGGCCACGTAGCGCCAAAATGTTCCCCAAGTTGCAAATTTTTCTCGACGGAACTGTCTTTTCTCCTAAGAAGAAAGGACGATAGTTGGAAGAAAGAGAGAGAGAGAAAAAAAAACTACACCTTATCAGAAGCTGAATTCGGACTAATCCTTAGATAATCCGTCCGGAAAGGAAAATGCACAGGGTTGCAATTATTGACTTTGTTACTCCGTCTCCAGTTTTAAGGAGGAAACGGTTTTAAAATTGTAGACAGGAAAATGCGGGGAAAGAAACTCCCCCCCCCCCCCTCCTTGGNCCCCCCCCCCTCCTTGGAAAAGCTGGAGCTACTCTGCATGCAGTAATTAGAAATTTTGGAAAGAGCGAATCAAGCACTTCATTAGAGCTGATGGGGGGAATGGTAGAGGTGGTATAGAAAAACTTGGTAAACCTTACTCCATTCCGGGAGCTTGAATTCCAATCTTAATGGCCGCCATATTTCCAATCCAGGCGAAATAAAAATGTCCGGCCGAATTACTTCTCCCTTAGGAGAGAGAGAGGAGGTGGAGGGGAAAGGGGGGGGGGAGGTACTTAAACTTGTAGCTTTTGCCAAACCTCTCGTTTCTCACTTTTGGAATCGGGGTGCAATTCCGTGGGAATGAAGGTCGAAACGTGGATGGTTGCAGGATGCGACGTTGCCAGATTTTAGTAGGTGATGGCACGGCAACGTTGCATCGAGGGGAAAGGTGACGTAACAGGTCACGTGGACAGTACATCGGTGATTGGCTAACGATTGATGATAAAGAGAAGCGTTAGCCTTACGGTATTTATTTGATTTATTGTTCATTCTCATTGTTTTTATGTTCTTGTAATTTTATTTACTAATACTTACTAATTTTACCTATTTATATTGGTTATTATTATTATTTCTTCCTATTGTAATATTTTGGTTTTAAATTGATTTTTATTTATTCTTTTATTACTTATAGACCTACTTATCCGATGGCACATACATCCCATTTACCTCTAAGCCTATAAGTCAGTGACGAATGATGAAGAGCGACATACTCAATAAAAATGAAATGTAGTAGACCTAAGAAAAAGCTTTTAAAATTTAGAATAACCACATATAAAAAAGAAATTAATATTTCATTTTACTGTACATCATCAGTATTATTTTCTGCTGTAGCCTATTGGGCCTGTAACGCACACAATATAATTATGGTGGAATTTTTGTACCACTGCTAGTTACTGCTAACCGCTACTAACTAAGCAACAACTAGCAGTGGGACGAAAATTCCACACATAGTCTTTCATTTAATCATAAAATGGTCAATTCCAATTCCTTGATAAATTTCTTCACAGTTTATATTTCTAATCAGATCAAAATTGTTGACTTCTGCTACGCTGTAATACTTCTTCATCTGAGCTATAGCAGTTAAAATGTTGACTTACATCACAGCACCTATGGCAAAAAACTGGCCATCAGTACTTTAATTAGCCTCCACTTTTGTAAGCATAAATTTGCTGGGAAAAAAAGCCCACCTCTGTAAAGCGGCACCTGCTCCTGAAAACTACCCTACATGTCGTCCGCCACGCAAACAACCAAACAATTGCAAAAAAAGGTGCGTTATTCATACCACCCGCGGTACTGTTTCATTGTTTACTCGCGGGGTTTCCCCCCCGTCAGGGCAATTTTTCACCGCCGCAGCTTACACGTCCCACAGTTCCAATTACACGCCCTAACATTTTTTACAAAGTTTTTTTAAAAATAGCCTCTCATTTCAAAAGTGGCGTGGAAAATACGACTGATTTGCGTCCTGGTGTAACTCCCGTTTTTTTTACTCAGAAAAAAAAAGTTCGAAACAACTTTGGAATGTCGTAAAGCGTTGAAATTTTCGCTCGTAAAAAGTCGCCGCGAGAAAAATGACACCTTCCAGGCTAAAATCGTCACTCGGCGTCTTTTTGCCCTAGCTCATGTACAGGGTGAGTCTAAACTGCACTTTATTCATGATGGCCAAAAACAATTCTAAATACGTATTTGACATTGCCCCAGAGACAATTTGCCCATTGGAAGAGACGCAGTTTTAATATCTTATTCTTAATAGGCTTATTTTCTCTGTCGTATGTTTGTGCTGATAGTACCGATATGGCGATATCTCTCGCACGACCTGTGGATGGCGGGGGTCTGCTTAGGTAGGGTGCGCCATCTACGCCTGAAGAAAACTACTAGATGGTAAATTGGAGGGCCATCTCACATTCACCAATTTTGCCAACTTGTTCACTAGTATTTTCCAGAAATATTCAGACTTATTTGAGGCCAAGGCGACCTCATTTCTGGCTCACCCTGTTTGCGATACAAGGTTTTGTAGTGCTGGAGGCTATACCAAAAAGTATGGCGATTTGGCAGAAATTTGGCCCACTCCAATTTCCTCCTGTGCTCTCTATAGGATGTGCTGGGGTCCCATGGAATGATAGCCAGAGCCCCCAGCGGTAGACCTGATCCTCGGACCGTTTACCTCAAACTGACGAGATTCGTGAGTTTGTGAGGGGTAATAACAGCTAATGGAACAGGCGGGGGTTGGTGTGCAACCCGGATGTTCAGGGAAAGGGACCAAATGAGGGGCATGAAGCACCAGCAGAAAGGAACACAAAAAGAGTTTCAAAAAAAAGAGGACCCTCGGATTCTTTTGGTTTGTTCCCAACTTTGGTGGAAGGTTTACTGTAAACAAGAGGACCTTTACAAAACTGCACCGCAGTTAGAAGCGCTCGGTTTCTACACAAATGGCGGGTCGTATTCAGAAACAGGGCGGATTAAGCTGGTCCCAAACTATGGCCTGACAAAGGGCGTCAATTTATAGTCAGAAAATGTACAGCTAGATGTCGGGAATAATGTAAAAACTGTCGGAAAAATGTTATGGAATATTACAAAAATAATGCTGGTTGCACAATGCGGCAACACTGCAAATGCATGTGAATAATAGTTGGAACTATTGCAATATCGTATTCCCTGAAATGCTTTGCATTGAAAGCACCACACTATGATGACATTACAGCCTGTACCGGCCTGTACTTACTGTGTGTTACGCAGTATGCATAGTCCTGAGCGTCTCTCATTAGAATATACGCATGCATGAGTCATGTACGTGTGTACCTCACACGCATCCGTCGTAAACCTTTAATATCTCCTGGGGGAATAGCGTAAACTCACTTGCTGCTTTGCATACCCACAAGGCTAGTCCCAAAGTCCATGGCTTTACCAGGGTAAAACCACCTGTCGACTCAAATTTGTAACGCATTAGTTAAAGTTGTGTGTAAGTTGTAGTAAATACTCTTTAAATTAATATACTGTAAATTACTCTGCGATGGATGAGAATAATAAATTACAAGCGTGTAACTGCAATGAAAATCATATGTACAGTAGTTACAACCTTGTAGTTCTCACCCCTCGTCTGGGCAATTTAGCTTCCATGCAGCTTCAAGCTTAATTTGAGCTCAAGTTAATTTTTCGCATTTTTACTGCAAAAAAGTATGTGAATAGTAACCAAACCGTAATCTAATGCAACACACCAATGAAAATCTCCGAGCTTTTTTTTCTCTTTTTTTGCTAATCAGCGTTTTGCTGCAGTACTTTTCATGGCCCTGCGCCCCCTTTTGGCCAGATTTTGGCCCACACCGGTACGCCACTTAGCGATGGTAATTAGAAGTCCGAACTACAAATGAAAAATGCAACTCTGCTTTAAACACCCCTCGTCATACCAGTTCCGGAGGGCAAGTGCTAGATATTTAATTTGCCTGGCGCATGTTTTTACAAGTGTTATAAACGGATGAAACTGCATTGCGACTTGAACCTTTAGGTCCAATCCTAGTCACAATTTTTTGCTAAACAAAACAGTCATAATAATTCACACAGGACTAGAAAAAAAACATTTCTAAGAAAAATATGTAGTTTCAACAGTTTTTGCCAATCAAATTATGTGTATATTTCAAGACGTAATGTCTGTACGTTCCCGATGCAAATCCATACGGAAGTCTCGACATATGCCCCAGGGTGATCATTAGGGGTAGTTTTTAACGGGGAAGGTTTTTAGCACATTGTACTTGACCTCCGAGGTCATCCTTGGCCGCAGGAGGCGATAAGGTAGAAAACCAGGCCTATAGCTACCCTTTATTGTTACTCCATGTAAATGGAGTCATTTTTGACGCTGTTACATCAATGAGTTACTCCTATGGAAAAATATTTCATAACCCGAGCAACGCCGGGTATCCTGCTAGTCACTGATAATTCCAACTGTACAACCTGGACGAAATGTGGTGCGCACAAATATTTATAGTAAACAAAATGGTCATTCATATCAACAGGATTGGGTAAAAATGACAGAAAAATTTATTTTCAGAGGGAAAGATTATAAATTTCAAACAAAATTTTTTTCGTGGCACTTACTGTTAGTAGCCTACATGGCAGATCGCTCGAAAATGCATCAATTAGTGCTCGTACATGTTTTAAACGTCGCATTTCACCACATCGCCCACATCCAGCGTATGCCGAACTAAGTGCGACATTATAGAAAAGCAAATATGCAGTAAAGCCCCTTGCCTATAGAGTGAGTTATCTGCGCGGCCCTTCCACTAATTTTGAGCTCAATCTGCGCATAGCAGTGGCGCAAAATTGAATCCAAAATTCAGTCTCGATGGATATACAATCTCCCCTCAGTCTGGGATTAAAATTCCTTGCGGAGTCCAGGATTGAAACTTTCCCTCCAGCTAATTACTGGCCCAACTTTGAAGAGAGTTTCTGGCGGAAACACCACCTCCGTATACAGCTGCACCATCTCTTCTTGTTTTGGAGGAATCGGAGGGTTCATGTAAACCAAGAAACTTGTTGTCTTGAATTATGAAGGAGGCGTAAATAATTCAGGCGGCTGTTTCAGACAAGTTTCTTGAATGTGGAGAGAAAACAGATCTCAGGAATTATTATATAAAAAGCTGGGTTCACACAGGTGGCAACCCAAAGACAGAAACGACCATCAAAATAACCGTGTGAACCCAACCACGTTACTAGCTGAGAGAGAAGCATTATGCAGCACTTATGCGATTTAGGTGCGTTGACAGGCTGAGTAATGCTGCTAGGGACGGGCTCAGTAATTGAATAAAACTGCCACTAGTCATTGTCAGTTTTCGTGGATTACACTGTTCGAGGTTGGAGATTCATCGAGTCAAAAATTTCAAACTTCACTTTTGCGTGATTCACCTGTGTCTTTTTAGGCGGAAATATGCATCTGAAATTGACCTATGGAAACAGAAAACGAGCTATACGCCACACGGTGCATCGTAAGATCACCAAACTCGAGTGGTAGATGCACTTGGCGAACACAAGACGACACAGGGTGTCATGATGCCAATATCAATTACAAGAAATGAACAGGAGTCGTGATTTTGACCCCCCACCCCTGTGGACTTAGCCAGTTTTCCTATTCCATCTTCAATTAATTATGAATATCTCAGTGCCTATTACCATTTTGCTCTAACTAAGCATTGACATGGGTCCAAACCTTACGACTTTAATCCCCCAACTCCAGCGACTCGCCTTGAATGCTCATTCCAGCATCTAATTTCCCCACGTATCCCCAACAAGCGCCTTTGAATTTATACCCCCGCAATACAGCTCCCCATCCGACAGACATGAAGGGGGACGGGCACAACACGTTTATTCCCCGGGTTGCAGCAACACGAGACTCGGATGCAGTTGACGGCAAACCATCGCAATCAACATGAATAAGCTGCACAATGGTACGTGTCAGGCCACGGGCGCAATTAAATCTTCAACGGTCGAACATTAAACGAGCCATCAACCATACCCATGGTCAAAAACGCAGCAGGACAGGACAGCATGGTGTTGTTGTAGGGTTTCGGCCATACAACTGGTTTTTTTCGAGGCTCTTTCGACACCCGTGACCAAAAAGAGAACACACTCATTATGCGCCGGCCAATAATTAATGAGCGTGTGTGATGAAGTGCTTGTCAGCGACTAACAACAGTTTTTTGGGGGGAAGGAAGGAAGCTGGTCAGTTCTCAGGTGACAAATTGAATATTGGTTGATCAGGGTTGGTTATCACAATATTAATGACAATGTTGGCCTGTTGTCACCTTAAATTAAGTAGGAAATCATCAATAATTGTATCATCATCAACAGCTACTTGTAGCTTCGCACCGCAGTTCTTCGCACGGGAATTGAGGCATTGAATGGTAGAAATGGTCATGGGTAGGCTAACCCGTTGCTATGGGGACTTACCGACAAACCTTTCCTTTTATATGCAGTATAAGACTACTGTAGTTCCTCCTGTCACCCACCAGAGGTGCTGCCTCCACCATTGCGCAGGCGCAAAACGCGGGCCAATCGGAAACGTCGCTCAAACTACTAGAAAGCCTTGAAAGCGGGGGCGCCAGAAGGGCATACAGACAAACTTTTCATTTTATATTATATTATTATTATTACGTCACATTAAAGGCCATGTTCTCACGTCACAGGTGTCATTTGGTCCCGTTGGACACTAATTTGCATCGCATTTCAACCCCACATGAATGGACCTTGTGCAATGGGCCTAAAACAGGTTGCAATTGCATAACCGCATTAATTCCAGCTGCGATATCCCTCATCACTCTTTGTATGGACACAATGGCCCTGTCGAGAGGCGTCATTTATCATATCAAACGCCAACAATTAGGCAAACAGTAACAGAGCCGCTTTTATAGTAGATAGCTTCAAACTTCAAAGAACTGGATGGAAAAAGAGCTGCTTTTTTCGCCAGTCTCTAGGGCATCACACGAGATTTCCGGCGGAAATGACGTGGGTTAGAAGCATCCTGGCTTAAACTGTATATAAAAAAGGGGGATACAAACGGGGTGCCCTAAGGCAACACCTTAAACACTGGGAAGCTCATATGAATCGATATCGCGTGCGTCGCAAAAAAATATATAAAGAGAGGAAGTTTTCTTAGACTTAAAACAGGGCACAGGATTACACAGAGACCCTGAAAATCCGGGTTGGAAAATTTGGGATTCAGGTCTCGTAAGCCACGTTTTCTGTTCTGCCAGTGTCATTAGATCGAAAAGTAAACTTGTTTCAAGGTCTGTCTGTGTGTACGTCCGATTCGACGACCAAAATATGGGGAAGGAACATCACATCAGAGCCATCCGTAAACAATGTATTACCAGAAAGGTTATGACTTCAAATCCGATATTTAAAGTAATGACGTCACTCGCTAATTTTCGTTCGTCTCACTGAAATATTTTTGTTGACTTTGTGTGGGTTTTCACATTTTCGTGTATATGACGTCGTTTCTTTTTGGATATAGTCGTGGGTTGCGTTTTTGCGGTTTTTGGGGATCGAGTTTAATGACGTGCCGAATGTGCGGGATTACACTTTACAAGACATGCTGGCATGTGATTAAAGTTTTAAAACGTGCTTCATGTATGAGTAATTAGGCACCCTACGCACTGTGTGGACAAAATGGCGAATATTAAATGTCGACATTGTTGCATGCACATATAATCTATACAGTATTAAAATCCTTCGTTGTATGACCGAGGCTTCTGATTGGACCATATATCGCTTCCGAATGCTGCGCCTGCGCAATGGGGAGGCAGCGCCTCTGGTGGATAGGAAGAGCAACTACAGATGTATATTTCAATAAAAGTAAAGATATTATTGGCGCAAAATTTGCACAATTAGTGAACTGACAAACTCTTGTTGAACTTAGACATGAATTTGAGTGTATATAGGCCCTATCTATGTCTTACCAACTTGGCGAAATATATCTCCTTCCTGCAATAATGATTGGGTGAAGCTTCTTCTGAAGAAAAGTTTAGAAGTCGAGCACACACATCGGTATATAGCTTCTCGCAGCAGCTCCCCTCAGATACTTGGCCAATAAAAAAAACTTTCTTTTTTCCTTCGGCTTTCACGCGACTCTATAGGCACTTTGCTCTCAATGGAAGAAAATTGAGCTCTGAAAGTGGCAACAATCAAATTGAACCAGGCCAAATAACAGATCCTGACTGTGGCAGGGAGAAGAGTGATCTTGAAGCCTGGTTTTATTTCATAGAGAGAGAAAAAAAATTAAAAACCTGCACAGATTTTTACTGCCGTCTATTTTCTTTAAAATATATATATAACAAGCCTATTTTCTATTTTCAGATCAGGAACATCCGAAGAAGCCAGCCACCATGATAATAGGAACCCTTCAAGATAAGCTGACACTGGAAGCAGCTCGGGAGAGACTTTGCGCTCAGGCAAAGTGAGGATAATTTTTTTTCCACACTTTTTTCTTCAAACTTAACCCCCCCCCCCCCTCTCTCTCTCTCCCAATTTGGCCAGAGAAAACATCCTTTGGCTGTTCTTCTAAGTCTAGCTTTTTCCTATATCCAAACCTTTTCCTACTTAAAACCTGAAGTTTTCCAGGTTGCAACAAAAGCCCACACGATTCCTCATCGATTTCGCGTGGAGTCTAGTAATCGTTTGCAAAGTTGGAAAGATAAACAAACCGAACTCCGGAGGGATGGAAAATAATAATTCTCTTCGCTAATGAAGTGGCTTTCCGGTTGCAAAGTCAAGGCCCGGACATATTTGGAAAATAAAGTCCGGAATTTTACAGACCTAAAAAAACGGAGTAATGTGGGCTGATGTTTTCATCTGGGCTGCAAATTTCCTTGTCTATATTCATGACGTAGTTCGTTACTGAGCAAGATGGTTTGGAAAGGTTGGTAAACTGCACCCTGTAACCTACTGGTGCGGGGGACAGTAATTGTTGACTTAATAATGAGAGCAGCCCGGCTTGAGGCTTGGGGGTAAACATGTTTAAATTTTCAACACCTTCGAAAATATGTCCTTAATTGGACTGGCCAATAATGGGCAGATGTGTTAAGAAACATTAGTCCACACATAAATGTGGCCCCAATTTTTAACTAGTCCATTGCAACATAGCTAAGTTGGAAGAAAATCTGTAGATTGCGCAGGCTGATTCTTTCCGAAATTCGCGGCACGACATGACGAAATACTTTCAGTTACTTTAATTGCAATTTAATTCTAATGGTTTTAGAGTTTCGTAACCAGAACCTGCACAAATTAAACGTGCAAATATTGACACAGCCCCACCCTATAATCACATTTTTGTGTCCAACACTTGGCATCGCCCATCTCACTAATTACGCAACAAGTTGCATAACATCCACAGGAATAATCCGTAAAGGAAAGCACCTGAAGCGACACTACAATAAAATTTGCCAGAAGCATCAGGCCTGGATAAGCTCCACTCTCTTCTCTCCCAAGGCAATTGTTTTAGCACGCCGTTATAGTCGTCGCTAAAAAAAATTCGCACGCTACACGACTAATCCTGTATAGTAACAGAGGACATGCACAAGTGTGTCCCTAGTCGGTATGACTCCTTGGTAGCCGCACAGGCATCATGACAACGCTAATTGGATCCAGAGTGGAAGGATTCGGCGAAACTAAATTCGGCGAAATTTGCAAAAAAAAAACTTGGTATGCACCAAATTGTTACATTCCGCCGAATTCGGCCGTAGTTTATCTGTAGGACAATCAGGCGAAGAGGTTTCAGAGAGCAAAGCCATGCACCGGGTCTCTAACAGCAGGTGACCCAAATGCCCTGGACAACCTAAATGCTAATGGTTTAATTAGGGGGCTTCCCAAGGGATGGAGAGACACGGAGAGACGCTTTTCGGCGATGCGGGGTTTGGGTATTGAAAGGCCCATAACCAGGGCCCCCAAATTTGAGGACGTTCTGAAGATATCCATTGTTAGGGGGATCCTACAGTTTGGGGTGCATTTATGGGCGTCCATTTTATAGTGTTTTACCCATTTTTGGGGAGGTCGATATGGGCAATAGCGATGGGGGTGTTAAAATTATAGTGAAAACCTCAAATATTGACTCGGTTCGGGGGCATCAACATTTGAGCAGCTAAGTGCAACAAAATGTATTTATGTTCATTAATGATTCCAGTTTAGTGCTCTGAAAGGTTAAAGGATTATGGGACTCGGGATATAATCCGTACGTTTTTAACATAATATAACTTACCATAATTATTTTCAATGTAGGCCCTACTGTTATTGCAAAATCACTAATTTTATACTAATTACACAATTAAAAGAACGGCATAAAATAGCTGTTCAATATTATCCAGGACGTTCATATAATCATTTATTTGTTATTTATTCGTTCATTGTTAGCTAGTTAATTACTGTGTTTTTAAATAATTGTAAAAAAAATTAGTGTTTTAAAGGGGGAAGTCAATTCCCACTTGACATTGCCACGTGTGCAAGTTAATAATGTCGTTCGGGTGTTACAACAATTTAGCGCAAAGTCTACACATTCATCACTTGTCATAATATTTTTGCACACTGTCACAGTAGGCTACTGTTATACTGTACAGGCCTAGGACTGGATGCGAAAATATTATGAAATTCTCATGACTTTAGTGCATGCGACCATGATTATTTTATTAACAATTAAAGCACTACCTATATCATGCTCTTAGTGTATTACATGCAAGCAAAAATTTGCTGCGCACATTCAGCCGTATGATGGATCATACAAATAAGTAAATTATTGAAAATAATAATACACCGAATTAATAAAATAAATAAAATAATTCCACATCATAACTTTTTGACCTGGATTATTCCAGCTTTATCAGCTTCAGTTTTGCACATTCTATTGTTGGAAACAATCTCCAATAAACAATTTTGTACGAACCCAATCCTTGTTGAAAGGGTTCACGGAACAAGAGTGTCGAGGTCACAAAAGTTTGAGAAAACTCCATCGTTCCAGCACAACTCCCCGCCCAAAAAAGGGTAGCCCGATATATCCGGTGGTATTTGATACACCCAATGCGTCCTCCGCAATTCCAAACTCCGGGCTTTCCCCAGGCCCAAGTTATGCGCAATTTCATGCCGGTACAGCCTGGGTAACACGGTCGTTGCCACCGGTCGTAACGAGTCTGCAAAATTTTACCAAGGGCTCGGACCGCCTGATGAGATTTTGGCAAACCCCAAGACGCACTCATCGCCCCCTCCCCCCTTAATTTCCCAGCCACCTTTTGTCAAAATAACGTGCAAATCTAGCTATACCCATGTTGTAGACTGTGGAGGGTGGGCCAACTAATATTTCCCACCTTATCTCAAGGGAAATTATGAAACACAATTCGCGCCAAAATTAATTTCTCCCAAAGAGTACAAAAGTATCCTCTTGGGTGATTGTTGCACCTAGAAAAAAAAAACTGAAACACACATTTAACATGTTTCATGCTAATTTTTTTTTTGCTTCCAACACCCATGAGATTGTTGAGGATGATCGCGACATTGATTTCTGTTGGAACCGTGGGGCCCTTGATTGGTTTCGTTCCTGGCAGCATGCAACAGTTACTCGTTTTTCATTCGCCAAATTCCAATGCAGGGAGTGGGGTGTCCAGAACGGTAGCTAGATAAAATAGCTTCGTAATCTGCTCTACTTCGGGCACGAAATTAATGAATCTCGGGGAGAAATTTATAGC
Organism: Catajapyx aquilonaris; assembly: GCA_000934665.2. Taxonomy (NCBI): domain Eukaryota; kingdom Metazoa; phylum Arthropoda; class Diplura; order Dicellurata; family Japygidae; genus Catajapyx; species Catajapyx aquilonaris. Next base: position 32,219 of record KZ538437.1, on the reverse strand, counting down.
GAGAATATTCTCTCCCAAAGGTGTATCCTATGGGAAGCACGCGATTGCTAAAAATGAGAGCAATAATTTTTATTGCTGGGAATAACCGGTCTGGCCCTCCAGTCCTACCTTAATTAGGGATTAAAATTAAGATACTATTAGACTATTGATTTGGTGTTAACTGGCCATCAAAGGCTGGCTTTATTGCTGATTTTTCAATAAATCTGGCGTTTAAAAAATCATTTGAGCATCATCATTTCAATGTATACATATTTATTAATTAATTCATGCATGCATGTATTTAATTGTGCACTTATGCATTTATTTAATTATTCAACCCCGTTAAATGCAGAATGTACAGCTTAATATTCGGCGCTTGTTTCAAGCCTCAATAAAATCGTCATTTAATACGGTACCGGTATACTAAGTGCATGTATTACGTTAAAGAAAAAGCGAGCCTTCCCAGCATACGCGTGTTAAGCTTACTACACTAAAGTTAGTAACGAGCAGTTCAAATGCCAGTAATTATTAATTGCAGCGTTATCACTGCCACCAACTTTCAACACCAAATTTTAATTACGCCATCAAAATGCTAATTCAACACATACACAGATTAATTAACACCACCTGTTTGGAGCAAAAAAAAATCGGCTCGTTCAAACTGTCATGCATATTAAATACTTTCCCTCTTCTCATGTACAAAACGGGCAATATGGCACACGAGATCTATTTATGCAACCAGAACTGTTGTTATATTATCGACTGGGAGTAAATGAATACGTTATAACTGCTTGATAAATGTGTTTAATATTCCTCCACATTGTCCAGTCTATTTGTGTACGGGTCAATTTTTGGTAAAGGCAAAATATGTTCCAGTGCATTAAATAGTAATTATGTGTCAGGTACAGTATTACACTAATGAATATGGCATAAGATGAGTCAATTTAGCACAACCATTAGCTAACATTTTTGCTAAAATATCAAATTAAGTCTGGATGTATTTTCCGTAAAATATTTTCCAAAAATAAATTATGGGTTGGAAAAATAACAAAATTTTGTCACCATATTTAATTTGATCCTTTAGCAAATATTGACCCATACACACGTGTGCTCTGGCTCTACACGTCCATCGATTTACCCGGGATTATAATGCATGGCTGGTAAAGGACAGGGTCACCTTGGATTGGCGCCGCTTATGAAGTATTAATATTTTCACGCCGAGCCAAACTTTTAATCAGCGAGACACACAATTTCGTGATTGTTGAGCCATTATTTTAGGTACCTCCGGGACCAAAAGAATTGCCTATATGCAATGCTCAGTCGATGTACAGTGAACATGTGACACATACGGGCATAATAAATTTTTCGGACATTTTCAAATTTCCTATAGCATATTAGTTTTTAAGTGAAATTTTTGGGAAAGAAAATTTTGCACACATTTCCACAACATCACGCGGATTAAATGCACTGAGCGGAAATTCAGATGCAAAAACCATGCATGAGTTCGAAGCAACCTGAGTAATAATGTATGAAATAAATAAAACATGTCCTTTCCTCACCATACTTCAACTACCGAGCTTTTTTTTTTGTTCGCTCCAGCAAAAAGCCTGGTGCTCGTTGACGTAATGAGATACATCGGATAACGCATGTATAGTGAAAGAGTTTTCAACTCTAGCTTTGAAACCTTATGAGTATGACACTCTCGAGGGATATGATTCATACTAAAATAGCTTTCCGTGCAAAAAAAATTTGCAGCCATTTTTTTTGCAAACATTGCTAAATATATGAAATCTAAAACCCATTTTTTCGCAATCACGTTATACAACCGGGTTTTATAGGGTCCCAAAAACCCTTGAGAAATTACCCAGATTTGCACAGCTGTAAAAACCGTTTCAATTCTCATCTCGCAGGTCGTAAATTTCCTGTTGGTCTCAGCTCTTTTGCACGTATATGGCCGGGAAAAAAATGGTTGACAAAAATTTTTGGAATATGAAAGTTCACCGGGGCATACAAGTGCTGGATACCCCTCGCAAAAAGCTTCGCTCTAATTGAATCAATTACGCTTTTTAATCACGCTGAATTCAGATCGATCCCAGCTTCGAACATATGAAAATATGAAGCAATTTCCCAGACTGAATAAAGTGAATAAAAAAATGGTATAAAGGAATAGATCAAAGTGTAGCAAAGTTATACAGAGTAAGGTGGAACGAAACAGACTTGCTGAGTGAAGCAAACAAGAACTGTGATTGCCAAGTAACGTTCATTATAATGCTGTGTAGTGTGGAAGCAAGCAAAAGGGCTGGGGGTAAAATTGATTTCAGATACAACGTTCCGTTACCTTGGCAAAGAAAACACAAGGGCTGAGAAAATTCAGTAAGCAGGAAGTGTGAAAACCTTATGTAGAAAGCAGACACCGAATACAAAGAGCAAGTACTGAAAATTTTAATATTTTTCTGTATCTAACTTCCGTTCCAAACAAATTTGCTCAAAGATTTTAAATTTTTCTGTATGGGTACCTAAATTTTGCAAATTATTATTTAGGCTATATTTACAGTGGTTTGTAGTTCTTTATGGGAGAAACTACTGTTTTCGAACAATATCTGGAGCCTTGCACCACCCTGTATCGTATAGTGGTGTCCAAATTGATATTGATGTGTTTTTCACGTCCGAGGAAGTTTTATCGACACATTCTAACCGGAAGTGAAAACGTACCTGGTGTCAGTAAGTCTATATGGAGGATATCTTAGGCCCTGAGTATTGATGGGCCACAGATGTGCTGAGAGAGGCGTTACAAAATGAACCAACCTACAAGGTTGAACCTAGTAAACGGGGGCTATTTATTATACCCCAAACATAACATCGACCTGTCTTGTGCTCAGAAGCAAGGCAAAACAACGCATTTGTTACAGCAATATTGATGGCTTTTACAACCTTGAGCTCCTACCCAACTTTCTTAATGTAATTAATTTAACGTCCCATCTTTAATTTCATTCGTGATTTCAAAGGAAACTTAAATATTGTATGTCCCAATAAGATACTGAATTCCTTAGTGTCCAACCCAATATCCTGTCTCACCAACCGCAAAATTTCCCTGGAGGAGGATCCCCCCCCCCTTTTCCAACCTTTCAAGTTCCCCCCTCGGGCTACTACCTGGGCATCAAAGTCACTGCATCTGGCACAGCTTCCGCGCTAATTCCTGCAGCTAGCAGGCCCTTCTCATCACGCCTCCTTAGACCCCATCCCAACGAGAGACCCTCCCCAAATTGAAACTGGGACCTTCCAAGACGCCAAAGGCAAACAGGCAAAAAGTCTTTTAAAAAAATTACACTTATTTCCGGACGTAATTTAGACCATTAATGTTTCAATACGTTCGTATATATTTAAAATAATATTTTGACCTTATGGCACCCCCCCCCCCCAATTCCAATATTTTCTTATCAGTGTAATATACGATGGCGAATTTTTGCGCCGATATTCACACCCTGGATGCAGTAACGAGCCAGGTTTTTAGATAACATACGATTTACGACACCCGGCCAGAAAACAGTCGCAGTTTTTAGGGGTATTTCAAGACATTATCTGCGACCTATACAACCGGGGTGCCTGCGTTTGAAACATCTGCAGTGTCAGGCCCCTTTGCCGCGCACTTAAGACAAAGTACACATCTACCAAGCGTATATTCATCTCCAAAAGTGCACTAAAGGCGGGCAGGAAAATTTCTTACCGCCTTCGCTTTTGGCTCTACTATTTTTTTTGTGGCCATCTCTATTTCTCTTTCGTCTTTTCATTCCCAAATGGCTCCACCATCCTTCACAAACAGCTGGCCCCATGTCACTCAGCGGTACACCAAGAGTTCCGCAGAAATATATATGCCTGCACAAAAAATAGAGCAGTTTTTTTGCAAGGCTATAGGTCGATCTCAGAGCGTTTTACCCACAGAAGGCTGTAAAAGGTCGAAGTATATATGTTTCCAAACCGAACCAATACATCAAGGGAAATATCACATTTTTTATCCAGTTGCACCATCTTCAGGAAATATTTTTCGGCTGAAAAATAGCCTGGAAAGTTATCAATAGTTTAAACCATTGATAGTAGCAAACATTTCTGGCTCATTTCCAGCCGAAAAATAATTTCTGGAAGTGGTGAACTCCAATGGCAGTATATAGGTGAAATTTAAATAAATAAATAACATGCTGTTCCAATTAAAATGGGCGCTTAGCGATTTTTGGCCCTCAGCTTTGAAGCAATTGATTTTAGTGGTTATCAAAAATACAGGGTGTTCCAAATTCGTGGATCGTTTTTTTATAGCTGATATTGCCCGATAGTATTGTAGTTATTTTTGGGTAGCTTGTTGTGCCCCGATCCAGGTTCACCATTACTCCCAGGGTGTCGAATATATCAGTTGCTATAGAATGAGGCACAACAAGCTCCAAAAAAACTACTATCGGGCGATATCAGTTATAAAAAAGACCCAGGAATTTGTAACACCCTGTACACTAGATGGAATTGAAAATTTATCAAAGTTGCGAATTGCAACTACTTTCGATGACAGCTAAAAGTAGCTGCATAAATAATCCAGGCTGATATGGACCAAACATGGCGGCCTCATTTTGCCGCATGGCCTACTCCATAAGTAAAAATGGCGCTTTCTTCCCCGCCACTTGATCCCATACATTTCAATACAAAAGTGCATTGACATTCATGCCGTTTGGCATCGGAGCGTATACAGGGTATTGCAGAAAATGGGTTGCGTCGGTGGTACTAAAGGTCGCTCGGGGTTTTTGAGGGTACAAAAGAAGCAATTCGCCCTGTGCGCTGTTGCCTGCCCGACGAACAAGATTCGATCACTTTGTTCTGCGAGGCTTTTTGAAGCGGGTTTTGATCTCAAAAAGCGGTGCTGCTGCCCTCTTTTTTTTCCACCAGCCTCTTTGGTGGAGGAGTCTCGATGAGAAGCTGCTTGCCTGCCCCCGTAAAATTGCGTTTTCTATTCCTCTTACTGACGTTTTGCCGCGACTTTTTCTGGAGAGAGCCATTGCTTTCTGATGTGATTGGACGCCACGGAGGTGTCAAATTACGGATCTGTGACGTCACTTTGGCGAAAATGGGACACGTAATTGCTGGCTGACCCTTCGAGACAATCACATATTATATCGTGGTGTGTGAGAAATATGAAGTAGTTTTAATTTCCGAGAAACACCGTTTGGACTAAACATGGCTGCACAAAAGCCGTGAGCGAAAATGTTGGACTTGGCACAAATAAATAAATAATAAATGGTATAATTAGTCTACTGTAAATACAAAAGTGGAAAATAAGTAAAATAGAAAATGAATAATAAATAGAAAATAAACAAATAAAATAATCAGAAAAGATATAAATAAATAACTTTACAAACAAATAAATTAACAAATAAATAAATTCGAAAACAAACAAATAAATAATTATTACATACATAACTAATAAGGAGGAAAATAATTCATAAATAAATTCACAAATAAATAACTTCATAAATAAGTAAATTCGCGATTAATTAATTAATTCATAACTAATGCAGGAAATATAAATAAATTCGAAAATAAATAACTATAAATACAGCACAGTAAATAAATTTGAAACTTTTCGTAATTCTACGACGTATACTATGGGGCTCAAATTCTTTTGGTCACTTTATCCTGGTCTTGAAGCAACCCCTCACACACACAAACCTGCTCACCGTGGGGCCTGTGCGACGGGTTGCTTCAAGACCAGGATAAAGCGGCCAAAATAATTTGAGCCCCATAGTACATTGCAACATTTTGTAATTTTTGTTTAAATAGGATGAATGGTGGGTTTCAACGACAACGACCCAAAGGCAACGGTGTGAACATCATGTAAACTTTATATTATCTACACTGCGTATACACCGAACCTGATTACAGCTCAACACAGGGCTGACCTTTCTGAATGAAACATATGTGTACCAACAAAAATCTATTATCCTACAACTTGATTAACCCCCCCGGATATTCATTTGGAGGCCCTACCTAAATCCAGTCCCGGGGTGTGGTCCGACCTTACACACTGGTGGTGGTAACCGAGTTCCATCTATCCAACACTAAGCCTGTTCACATTGTCCGCGAGCCCCACCAAATTCCCTCTTCAGGTCCCGTAATGACCAGGCTCAGAAGCCAGGGGGATTTTGGCATGACGGTCGGTCATCATCGGAATATTCATGAGACCTGCCAGGAGGGGGGGACAAGTCTCGTTCGAGTTAAAGCCCAGTTTTAGGCTGTCCTTTTTCCCCTCTGAAGAAAGTAGTGTAGGAGGCAGGTACTGTACGAATAGACTAATGCATGTAATCGCAGCAGGTATGTGGATCGATCGAGCTTTTTTTCAGCACCTGAAAGGTACGCATACCTATTGTCAATCGTAGGTGAGTGACTCAGGATTGCAAAATTGTTGCGAAAAATATGCAAAGATTTCACGAAAAAGCACTCTTAAATGATTTATTTTGACAAAATCAATTATTTGAACAGCTGCAACAATTTCAATTTGCAGATTTCTCTCTGAATAACTCTGAATAACATCAGAAACTCACTGGCGCAAACACCGAATTGTTTGTAACATAAGGTCGTTATACTTACACACTTTGTTGCACACTGCAGAATAGTAATCCAGCTTACCCAAAGTCCGCCATTCATTTCAAAGTTATTAACAAACCCGGTTCTAAGCACTCTTTCAACTTCAATGGAAAAACTGTAGGTCACCAAAGCGGTCATCTGTGAATCGCGAACAAAAAAAATTAAAATTTGGCTACTGATTATAATACTGCTGTAGAGTCAAAACGCAATATAGTGTATGTTCCCAGAGTAATCCGGATTTAAATTGGCCGCACCAGTGAAGACAAAAGTACAAAACCACTGCGGGTTGTTCACAAAAAAAAAAATGCTGTTACCCGCACTTGCTCTGCAAAAATCGGGGTTTTTTCGCTCTCGTTTTTACTCGGCGAAACAAACATTATTGGTGCTCGCAGGGTGTGTTTTATGAGAGAGTATCTGAAAATCCGACAACGCCCCAAACGTTTTTTTTTTACTCGATTTGTTTACAGGGGAGGTTGGCGTATTGCACATTATCGACGACCAGTAACTTTGCGATTGTTTACTCTTCAAAGTTCGGCACATACAGCGCTAGAGGGGGGGAATGGAAAAAAAATCGGTGGCAAACAGCAATAATCACCCAGGATCGGTTGAAAAAACTGGCAAACAATGTGAATCAAGGAAAAACGAGTTTGCTAAAAAAAAAACGTGTGACTTCCCAGTAATGGATTTTCCATGCTCTTTTTTGTCGTTTCCGCAACTGCAAATATCGCTCAGCAATGTGAAATCGCATTCAAAAGTCGATTTTACTATACGTACCACCAAATTCTTTTTAGATGATGTTTCGAAATGTACTGCAAATAATACTCCGATACTGGACATATTCCATGTTCAAACTGGAAGGAAATTTTAGATATACAATCAATTATTTATCACCTCCTTTCAAAGTCCAGAAAATTACCTGTTTATTTAGGCTACTTACTTATTCATTTATTTGTCATTTTGTTTGTTTGTAGATTAGAACGACACAGTCCTTCATTTTCATAACATTTCCAACTTTTGTTTCTGGTCAGGTTTAGCATTTTAATGCTTCAATTTAATTATTACCATAATTATTCTGCATATAAAACAATAGTTGCAAACAACTTTTTCCGCCCTCTCTGTCGGAAGCAGTATCTGGCCAAGCTTCCAGGATAATACACTATTACCCTTAATATTTAGTCCGGCAGTGAGCAACGCCAGATCCGGGACTCAACAATGCGGTGCATTGTATGTATAATTCCCAGTTCCGATTATCCGGGCAAAATAATACAAAACCGGGTTGAATATAGATTCAACTATAGTACTATACAGACATTAAAAAAAGAGCGCTTCTCAGGATAAACAAGCCCTCGTTGACATTTCACAAGCCCCCATTATTTACGGAGTTGGAGCTGTACATGTGACATATCATGCATAATCGCATGCAGTCTTACACTGTGTAGGTGCAGTAATGGTATATCTCTGCTGCACACAGTATACACGAGTATGCGGTTAGTGACCAACAATGTACAGTCAACATGCATGCAAGCACAGAATGAAAAGGTGCACAATTTGGTAATGCGATCAAAAATATAAGCCTTGATGATATAAGTACAAGAAAGATTTCCTCTTGAATTGTTTGCTTCCTCTTTAAACTTGAAGATAAATATTGCGCCTTGAAGGTGACTTTACGCATATCTTGAGTGGGCCGCACATATATTAATCAGTTTAATTTTGGGTATGCTCCGTCTCCACTGGCAAATTTTCCTGCAGGCAACACCCACAAACTATTCAGGCAGGTAGCAACTTGAAAGGCCCCCAAGTTGGCAAGTTAAGAACCCTCACTCCCTTGCCAACCCCTCGCCCGCACTTAACCCTCGTCCGCTCTTTGTGAGCATAAAATAATAAGACTTGATGAGAAAGCTTGGGGTTGGCCCTACAGTTTCATCTGCTTGAACAAGTCGCATAGCACTCAAGCATCTATAGCTCAAAAGTATAGGCTTTTTAACCCCCATTTGACCTCCACGACCTAGACATTTCTTTTGGAACACAAAATATGATACTAATTTCGGAATAGCAAGTGGCTGAATTCTGCTATTTCGCACTGTACGTAACATATGTTTACATGACCTAACTGCACGGATTAATTGTCAAATATCTCTCAGTAGAAGCCGGCTTAAGTCTACATCACATACAATATTCTCAGTCTCTGTCTCTCTCATCTCTCAGAAGCTCAGAATCACAGAGCCTGCAAACCGCAGAGCTTCAAGACCTCCTGAAAGACAAGCTCCAGCAAAGTACATCGGGTTAAATCTCACACTGCTACTCCGCCTACTCTACAAAATCCTATTTCTTGTCCACAAAAGCAAAACCACATCCATCTCCTTCACTTACACGCATCCTCGAGCCCTTTCAGTCACTCTCTCTATATAGGCTGTCTAGAACTAGACAGACCCATGACATCTAACAGAGCCTGTACAGAGTACAGGAATCTACAGGTTGTTCTATATATGAATAAGTGTGTATTCAAGTTACCATCTATTTTGTTAAGAAATTATTTAAACGCCTTCTTATCCACATGATCCACAAAACCAAACGGAATCCATCTCGTTCAGCGCCCTCTGGCGTCCCCCGACCTCCCTGACATCTACCGGATAAAACGATGCAAACAAAAGCGTCACCCGTGCTTGCCCTGCACTTGACAGTCAGCGGACGGAGAAAATTGCGTCGAGTCCAATTATTTCCAATCGGTTGGGCACCCGTGTCCCCACTCTTTAGGGTCCCCCTGGCATGGGACAAAAAGGTAGGAGCCGAGCATATAACCGCCACACGACTTGGGAGCCCCGACGGGCGGGTTTAATTGACTTCCGGGCCTAACTGAGACTCGGGCTTGTCGGTGACAGCGACGGATGAGACGCTTCCCCTTCGCCTAATGAATCCCTTTTGTTTCGCTGGGCCTGGCTTGGTGGAGGAAAAGGAGTCAAATGAGGTGATGGACTACAAGAGGAGTCCGTTTCGTTTACCGGTTTTCTTGACGGAGGCTGGAAAATGGCGGGTTTTCTAGCCATTACGTTGTTGCTGATTGGTCGGTTGGAAAAGCGGCGGTGCTTAAGTGGTGTCAAATTACACTGGGTCTAATGATTCTAGGCAACAATATTTCAAACAGAATAATAATGATGGCCAGTGAAGGACTACTTAACGGTTAATCGAGTTTCCGTTCCTTATTTTCACGACAAGACATGCTCCCATCTTCCACTTTCCGGAACCACGCACATTCCGGCAATTCCCCGTATCTCTCGAGCAGGAAGCATACAAGGAATGTTACTTTCCTATGAGTTTAAGTTAGTACTTGATATCGCTCAAAGCGCTCCTTTCTAACAGGCCCCGGAAAAGAAGGGACTTGGGAGCTATACCAACGCTAACGAATGACTTGGAATTCTGCACTTCTGGAATTGCCAAGCTCCTTTAAAGTGGGCGCCTTTTGTCAGGGAGAGCTCCGATTCCAGGGGCATGAAACGTGAAATGGGATTGATTCCTGAGGATCCTAGTCCCCTTCTCGCCTCCTTTCTCGTAATGCCTTCCTAATTGGAATGCGTGCATATCCTGGAGACATTTTAAAGATTCAAAAACAACTTTTCTGCCAAAGGGGATGAAGATGTGCGCATATAGGAAAGGAAAATATTAATTTTCCATTGCGTATCAGGGCTCCAAGACTCCATACATAGTGAAACTTTTCTATGTTGGACCGGGAACAATGACCAGCATAAGGATCCAACTTATGAGGGTGTCCAACTTCACCGGTTTCACTGTACAAACAGCCTAAAGAATTTCAATTTCAATTTCAATTTAATTTGCCATTTCTATTTCCAGAGGCTTGGGTCCAGCTTGCCATGGTTCTCTTCTACCGGCAGTGTACAGGGCAGCCTTGACCCACGCGGGGTCATTGGGTCACCATCGCAGGAAGGAACCTCCGGATCACTCTACCGACGCCATCATCTATGTGACTGTAAGTACTAACCGCATCAAAACCCTTCCATTGTGTGCTTCGACCTACAACGGTGTAAAATGGAAGTCTTTCTTCGATCCCCCCAGCAACCCACTCCAGAGAGAGGCTATAAATCTTAAGTGACAAACTCAAAAAGTTACATGCTCGTTTTATCCTCGAGGCGATAATTCCATTAGCCTAACATAGCACCCGACGGTTTATAAACTAACGATCGGCTGAGTTTACTTTACCACAAGTTTGCTTAACGTGTCTGTGGAAAATCTGAGGGAAGCCAGAAAAACATGGTCAACTTTCAGAAGTAGTTTTCTGTGAGATGTAATGTCACAAATAGCATTGTAATTTTTTTTAAAGTGTCTAAAACCCAGCGTATTATCGGCAGGTTGTTGTGGTGTTTTACGCAGCCATCATAGTTCTTCTTCTCACCACCAACTTCCGGCGGCGCCGCCAGCAAGAAAACGCACGTAAGAAGCACGTGGTAGTCTTCGACGTCAAGAAAGGTACCACGGAACAGGTACCTGCCAAACAACTGGCCAAAACCAACCCCAACAAAGAAGCCAGTGAGGTTTAGTTTCCTTAAAAGACAAAACCCCCACACACAAAAATAAGGAGTGAAAACATGGCGAAACTAGACACTCAGTGGCTGCCATTAGTGGTCGGAACACCGCACAATTTTTTGATGGAAAAAAATTTGGAACAAAAATCGGGTTACATAAGTGTGATTACGTATGCTTCAGGTCGCTTTTACCGAACGCGAGCGGTATTTTTAAACGGAGGGAAAACATCACCTGTTCTGAATACTGCGCAGGAATAATCTCGTTAGCGTGGAAGGTTAATAACGTCTCTTGCTGCAGTGGAAAGTGGTGCTGTGCCAAGAAGAAAATTTAGTTAAAGGTTACTTATCACGGGTGGGTCGAAATGGGGGAGTCTCCAGGCATTATCAGCACGCCATTTTCTAATCCATCACGAGTTGGGGAAGGGGGGGGGGGGCACCAAAATCGCTCGATCACAAGGTTTGCGGGTAAAGGGTCGCAAAATCCTGAAGGGAAAACGTTGGTGTCTGGGGGGAGTGCCAGACGGTGCTAACCACGCTGTAAAAATGTTGTGTTCGTAAAAGTGCGAAAAGTCGCAAAAAAAATGTTTCGGACATTTCGATTTTAAAAATTCCAGTCAACAGTTTATTGGAACGTTTAAAAAATGTCCGGAACCTTTTTTTTGAGACATTTACCCCATTTTGTGTGTGAAAAATATTAACGCAACGATTTGTATGTAACAGGTGGCGCATATTTGTGTAATAATACTTGGGTGGCACATAATTGTTTGTGTATACCAGGTGGGGTTGAGAACGTCTACAGAAGCCTTTTGCAGTGTGTCCTGAACTTTGTCCCACTTGAAAATTCAAGCGGTTCAAGACAGAAACGTGAGTCTTGAAGTGGGACTGACTTTTGAAGGGGTAAAACTGTCTGAAGGAACATATCTGTATAAATTTATTTGCTTCCGTAAAACTGTAATATGTATGCTATGTACAGTTGTAGTTTGTTTTAAAAGCCCGAGGTTTTAATTAATTTCACTCGTAAAGTCTGGTGGAATGGTATTTTCTTTCATTAGCGGAGCAGTGCTAGATTAAGTAAATGAATCTCGTCAGACCTCATTTATACAGTACCTCTATGTTTAGAGCTCTATGCTTTTTGAAAAAAACCTTATGTCGAAAGGTCTCTACACACACTACATTTAAAAAACCCTTTTTCGACAAAGGTGTCTTGCAAATGAGATAATCACTTTCTTAGATATTCACAAGAAAAGTGTACACACATCGCTTGTCCCACATATCAGTGTCTTGTGAAATAATATATTTTGAAAGTGTATAGCAAAGCTGTGTAAAAAAAGGGTGTTAAAATGTAGTAAATTGTACATTAAATTTTGTCAAGTATGGCTTTGGGCAAATTCTTCTTGAAATTTCGTTTGTACCAAAAGGTCAGGCCTAGTTTCGACTCCCTTTCTAACCCATTAAAACGAATTGTCTTCCACCCCGTCTCCCTTTATTGAAAAAATCCAAGGATTCCTTCCTCCTGGACCATCGCCTTCAATGGACTCGAGGGCAGCACTGGATTATAAAGATTGGCCTTTATTACGGTCCCGGAACAAGCCCAGCGACAGAGACTCTCTCTCTTTTTTTGTTCTTCCAGAACCGATCCGGAAGAAGAAAAAGGCGCAAAAAAATTGCACATGAAGCCAGGAACCGGTTTTATAGAAGTTGGTACTAAGCCACGTACCAGAAGCGCGTTTCATTTTCTCGTAAAAAATATATTGCGCTATAAAAGCGCCTCCATTTTTCAGCCTGGTAATGGACTCAGGCGGTGTGCGGCACACACAGCCCATGTTTGCGTTAAAACATTTAGTTAGGGCCGCCAGGTTTAATAAAGTTATTTAATCAGACGACTACACTTGAGAGTGCCAGGAAGGTGTGATGAAACTGTCAAGTCATATGCTCCACAGCCATTTTCTGACGTTATGAAATCCTTGTGTAGCACACTGAATTGGTAAATCGTATAATTGTCAAAAAATGAAATTTAATTCAATATGTGCAATATTAAGTCACGTCAGGCACATAATAAAATGCTGAATAAAAATCATGCTCTCCCTTTTTATATTAAAAAAATCCTGCTAATGAGTTACAGAAATATTCATCAAATTGCTTTTAATCAAACATTTTACAGCATTGACACAATTAGTCCAAAGTTGTTCAAAATTACTTTAACACATTTGAATTTTTTTGAAGTATGTTTTTCCCCAAGAGGCCAGTACCCTTAGTCGCATATTTATAAACCATGATTTCATGCAACATTAAGCCTGCACCTACAGTTCTTCAGTCTCAAACCGAACTAAAATTCCAACTTTCAAGCGCCTTTAAATTTTGGAAGGCCTGTAAAGATGACAAGTGGGGTTTTAATTATGCACCGCGAACTCGTAGTGTGACACACTTTCGTGATATTTCCCCCTGCATTGCTCCGGACAAAGTGAATTCTGGACTTGGCAAATATTTCATCACTGTCAGGCCATTCTGCAAGCCTGCTGCGTTCCTTTCGAAACAAATAGTTGCAACACTTCTTCTACTTAAATTCTGCAAATGCTTAGAAAGATGTAAGTTTTTCATGGAATTTTCAGGAATTTTCACGCCCAAAATACTATTCCTAGGAGATTCTATAATGCAAACCCACCTGGCAACGGACTCAACGACACTTCAAAGACTGGAACAAGTTCTGAGTATAAAATATGGACCTATTCAAACAACCGGGTCCGGAAGAGGTAATAAGATCAATTAAGTGTGCTTGGCAAACTAGGCTCTTGAATAAGGTTCAAAACCTCAAAAGATTTAGGTTCGCGCACTTGGAAGAATTCCCTCCACAGCTTTTGAATGCAACATGAAAGAACCCTGTTCATTAATTAGGAAATGCTTGCAACATTTATTAGTCGCATAATTTTTGCAACAAAGGCCTGCGATGAGGGTGCAAAAAAAATCAGGGAGCTCTTGCTGTACTCTTCAAAAGCAAACGGGTGTAATTAAGCTTCAATTACAACCCACTCGAAGTACTAATAGCGTAGTTTAATAACGCACGGTGTTTGCATGTGCATGAAATTTTTTTTGCCACATTAAATCATAAGGTGATAGGTCAAAGTCAGCCAATTGGCTCTTAAATCAGATTATGTTTGGCATTTTCTTTTGTGTGATTATTGTCATAATTATTTTTTAAAATTATTAAAATTTGCGCTAGCCAATTTCCTGCCCTGCACTACACTCGTGGCAAAAGTGTTGCCTACTAGCCAGGAAAAGCATACTTTTCCAGCAGTCCGGTTCGATATCCGTCGGAATTCAAGGGAGAAAAATGCGGGGATTTACATTGCAGTCGCCGCTCGTATCTCCTGCGTGACATTGAATAGCGTCGGACAAAGTGAAATAAGAGAGACTTCCTTTGTGTATAAAAAAGTAGAGAGAGAGAGAGACATCGCCTGACTTTCCCTGCGAGCCAAAGCTGGCTCTATCGATCCTGTGTCAGTCCTTCTGACTCATGGAGGTTTCTAGGAGATATCCAACCCGTACTGGAGAGACCTGTAAATACATAGATACACATCTAAACAGTCATATACACTACAAATTGGACGTCGGATAAGGTTGGCTCAATATTGCTTACTGTTTTTTAGCAAAAAAATATTGAGGGTGACCTGAGCTGAAATTGCGAATGAATTCAGCCAGCCATTGAATTTCATGTGGCTTCGACAATATTCACTTATATACGCATTTTCAATAAAAAAACACAGAAATTATGAGCACGCAAACAGAAACCAAAAGAATGCCGCAAACATTTTCTTTTCTGACAGAAGCCAAATGCGCTTTCAATTCAGCCTAACAGCTGCCATGGTAACCTGGACAAACAAACAAACTTTTGTCTCCTAAAGTGTCCAATGCGCCATTGGTTAGTCATTGGCGGCTTCCATTTCCGATGTGACAAATCGAAAATGAAGACATCCAAGACCACTTCTGACACAACGGGATGGCGCAACAGCAAAAGCTCCTTCCCTTTTAGATATTGCCAGCGATTAGCTAACTTGACAGGGGACTATGGGGGTGGATATGGAAGCCGAAGGGGGATATTGCTTTCCGTCAAGGCGTCACCGAATTTAATTTCGGTTGGAAATCTAAGTCCGTGCAGGATATGGACCGCACCGTCCTTCATTTCGGCCCCAAAATGGAAGCCTGGTAATTGATTTTCCGTGACCGGTTGAGAGAAGCTGAGGGGGGAAAAGATGTGCTGAAAATATTATAGGACCCTCAGATGCGATGGGAAGAAAATTGGGAGGGCACGATGCATATATGCATCGATATTTTCTAACAGGATTTCTCACCACGCCACGGTTGAAGCCATTAAATGAAGAAAAAAAGTATGGTCCATTGGCTTCAGAATTTTCAATCCCCCAACGAAGGACTTTTAACGGTTCACTTAGCATAGCCTACTCTATAAGCTCAGACCATTAAAAAACCATGTTGGATGTAACAACTTTAGTGACTACATTTTTTGTACAAATGATTGCCAGAAACAAAAAAATAAAGCGATTCTTGTCAAGTAATTTGTCTTATGCAGTAAGTCTTAACAAGGACGGCTTTTGGGTAACGTAATAAAGAGATCAACAGGTGGAAAATAGAACACAAAAAATCAACAAAAAATTCGTTAACTTGATGCAAGTTAGCTTAGCACCATAAAGTTTTGCACGCAGCCTTAAAGGTCAGATTGTGGCAGGACGACCTGTGGCTGGTGACAAATTGAAAAATAAATTGGAGG
Organism: Catajapyx aquilonaris; assembly: GCA_000934665.2. Taxonomy (NCBI): domain Eukaryota; kingdom Metazoa; phylum Arthropoda; class Diplura; order Dicellurata; family Japygidae; genus Catajapyx; species Catajapyx aquilonaris. The sequence goes on along the minus strand of KZ538437.1, from coordinate 16,307 downwards.
TAGAAACAGTTTGGAAAGAAACAATGGCTGCAGACATAAATTAACCAATCTCTATGCAAAACAACACACGCAGCTGCCACGTTAAAATACACATTCTTTGCACTTATTTGTAAGAGGTTGGACGCAAAAATATAGTTAACTTCACTTGAACATTTTCTACGCTCTAATTGACATGAAAGTTATTGTGTCAACAGAATGATAAATCGCCCACTTCAATAATTATTATTGAAGTTGCATTGAAGTGGGAGATTATTTTAAGTAATTTTCAGTGGATTTTTACTATTGTCCAATTATAATTGGACAATAAATCTACTGAAAATTACTTATAAATTACTCAACTTAAAATTACTTATAATTATATTGTCCAATTATAATTGGACAATAGTAAAAATCTACTGAAAATTACTTAAAATAAGTGTCTATTCTACAGGGTGACCCTAAAGTCTGGACACATAGGTACAGTAGTTTGTATTGTATTATTGGTTTTCTGGTTGCCAGTTGTCAACCAACAATGCAATACAATTACCGATGTCTACAGACTTTTGGGTCACCCTGTAGAATAGACACTCATTTTAAGTAATTTTCAGTGGATTTTTACTCTTGTCAAATTCTTGAAGTTGCATCAAATTTTGGGCGATTTGTAATTTATTTATCATTTATCTTGTAACTTGTCATAGCAAAACGACATTACTGCAACATTTGACCAAGCTTGCACATTCTTGAAAATATGAAGAAACATTTCTTTGCTTCCAACCTCTTTGTTTGATCAGACACATCCAGTTTCTATCGGCTAGTACAAAATGCCTTCATACAAAAAATACTGGCACATTATTTTTGGACATCCTGAATCCTGGTCCCCCCCTGGTCACGGAAACACCTCAACACTCTTGTCCCCCTTGGCTTCAAGCTTGGTCTGTCCGGTCTGAACCAACCCAATGGACTCGTCCGTTGCCACAGCCGTCAGCTGGTTCATCACGTCTGGGCTGACTTGCGGAATAGTCCACGTGCCATTCAGGACCTCTCCGGAATTCCCTCTCCTTCCTATATAAAAGAACCTTGGGGATATTAAGCACCCTTCCTGGCATGCAAAAAAGGGAAGGGAATCGTGCCAGAAGGGTACAGAACGCACCTTTCTCCTCCAGAGCTGTGAGGATCTTTCTGGCCAGCTTCCTTTCAACCTCGTCATACCTTGGATTAAGAGTGAACCACATGGCCAGTGCGCACCTTGATCCTTTCAAAACTGCTTCAACGCCATGAGGATTCTCAACTCCGGCCGAGAAGCCCACCAGACGACCGCAACGTGGCCGGACACGACTCTGCCCAACATACAAACATACTGTAGTATTACCAGTTCAAACTGTCCAGAAACCGAAAAGAAGCAAGAATCTCACGTAATCATACACAAAATTTGGTATGTACCTCTGTTTGTCCGCCATTTATGTGAAAGAATTATACGTCTATATTCAGGGGGGCACAGGTTTTCTAAGTATCTGCTACAGTAAACAACCTTCCTTTGAACAGGAAAACGTTAGTTCGACCACCCTGTATCTATATATCATTCCCTCTCAAGCCACGCGAGATGGAGTTGGCTCTTGTCGATGCCCGGATGGACGCCTATTCAAGCGGACCGAAGCCGCATTCTTTTTTTTTCTATCCCTTCTTGCTTGGAGGTAAAGGAAGGAAGAGTCAAAGTAGAGGAAATGGAAGATGTCTATGCTGGAAGAAGTTTGCTGAGAGACCAGAGGGATGGGATGTCCCCGATGGTTAGAAAAGGGCGAGAGGTTCTTTGCTCTCGGGGTCCTTTATTGGATTTTACATGCATGACAAAATGGCACGGGGATCACAAATTATGCACGGATTTTTTTTTTCATATAGAATTATGGCTGAGAAGGATTGAAATATTGCTCAAAAATGCGGTCCATCTGATATTTCAATCTGTTTTTGATCAGCAGTATTCTCGCGGGCACAATATATTATTCTGCCATTACACGTCCGGCCATCAAAATTGAGATGGGACCAGTCTGAAGCGTAAATTTCCATAGGGAGGTTCCATAAAAAAAACCATATGAACAATACATGAGAGTGTCAAAAAGAGCTGCGGAAAGCGCCGCGCAATTTATGGACGACACCTCTGAACCCCTGCCATTAGTATAAACTAATTAGTTAAATGGCTTGAAATACCCGAATATTTGCCAATGTGCTCGTTGTATTTGTAACAAGCGCAAACAAATGTGCATACACAGCCATAATGACGCCTGTGGGAGTTTTAGGGAACAAAATAATAATACAGTATATCACGCCCGCTTAAATTGTCGGTTAATAACCAACACGCAGCCTTCTTTAATCGACCAATTACGATCTAATCTCAACCGTAAGCCGTTGAGGCCACAACAGAAATAATCTTCCAATGGTAACACCACCATGCCATTAAAAGCTATAAACCTAGAAATCTAACCAATATATTGTTATGGTATTTAATCAAGTAACCGACAGCTAAGATGTTAGAAGAATATGATTTAGCTATTATGTTTACTGCTTTCCTGTGTTAAACTGTAACTGGTGAAGGTGCCAATAAACAGTACTTATAAATAAATAAATGAGGTGAAAATGGCCCTCAACCAAATACAGAGTGATTGTTAAGTTGTATATCAACCGTTTAAAGCAGAGCAATCCTTTATAAATGGCCACCTCTGCTTAAATTTGTTGCTGCAGTAAAGAGTCCATAACTTCTTTTCCTGAACCCTTCACCTCTCTGTATAATAACTCATCTCAACAGGCTGCGACACCCAATATAGTGATCCACTCTGGCATGTAATGGCCACTAAAGGATTTTTTTTAAAAAGCTCAAGAAGTTTATTATCTTTACCTGCACATTCCTCCCAGGTTCAGACGACGTAAAGATGAACTCTCCTCCTTCGAAATTGTCATTCAGATATATGATGGCGCTGTGAACAGAAAAGACAGGGAATAAGCAGTTAACCCAAAGACAAATCGGTCTAGTCGGCTCCATATGCTAATTCAAGGCATGTCTTATTCCGCAGCAGACTCAGCAGGCGGATATGATGTTTAGTATTGGCATTTCCCAGGGCCTCTCCAGAGAATAAGCAGGAGCGTTACTACTTGAGAGGACAGGCTTGCACCATATGGCTGACACAATCTAGGTCGCCGAAGCATAAATTTTTCATGGTGCAAAGAAGAGGCTCTTTTTTGGCGAAAACCTGTAGGGAGAGGATGTGTGCGTAGGAAGATTGTTTCCAAGGGGGAAAAAAGGCCTGAAATGTGTGTAACTTGTAAGAAAATCAGTGGCGCACGTTAACTACACTAGCTCATCAATATAGCTCTGGTTTGAGAGAGTCTGCTGCAGCTGCTGTCATCAGGCCGAAGGTGTCAAGTGTCAATTACTGGGAGTCGACTAATAGCATTCCCGAGCTAAAAAGGGTATCGGGTCACCTGTAGTCTCTCCAGGTGTAGGCTGGAGCCTCCTTGGGACATTTTCCCGATGCATGCAAGTTGCAGTTGTCTGCGTGTATGGCGTGGCTCAAATCAGACCTGTTCTTCGGAGCATCTGAAGAAAATAAGGAAGAGGAAACAGGTAAACTAATCCTCACGGTTCCTGTGTGCAAAGCGTGACTTTTGATAATATATTTTGGCCAGCGTACCTTCCAAGGCCGTGCGGCATACCAGGTGAGTATAGGTGAAGAGCAGCTCGGTCTTCAGGTTGAAATAACGTTCGACGTAGTCTCGACCGCGATCACTCATGTCCAGGTACGCCCTTAACGATTTGGCTGGAATCACGCCCAGGTAAGTCAGCTGGAAGAGTACAAGTTTAATAAATAAACTACAAACAAATAATAAATATTAAAACGCTTGTAAACAAGATATCCTGGAAGGTACGCTACTCTTACTACGACATTGCCTTTTAGGCATTAAAATACGGCTTACAAGCAATTTTAATTCAAACCGCGATATCATTAAATGCAACAGACAGTTTTAAACGTGATGGAAGTGTCATAGACTGTATCTTCCAGTGTAATTGACCATTTTGGTAATGCTAACCAGTGTCCACCAGTAAATAGACATGAGCAACGAAAACATCTGCGTCACAAGCCAGGCTGAATTACGAATGACATTTTCTATTTACTATGCAAACTAGCCAACAAGATTATCTAATGGAAACGTCCTTATTTCTCAAAGTCTTAATTTATGCTCATACACTAAGCCCGCTGCCGTAACTTTCAAAAGAAACGGATTTTTTAACATGATGAAAATGAAGTTTATAGTCAAGCGCATGGTGAATCTGAGTGTTCGCTTTTCAGCTTTCTCTAATCCAGTTTGGCCATTTCCGTCGGAATGAACATCAGTCCCGCCCATTGCGAGCTTTCTGCACAGGGCGGGGTCCGAGAAAGAGGATTTGGTCCGAAATCACATTTCCCAGGAACCAGGTTCGTTTTTTCGAAAAAAAAAAAAAAAGGTGCAGCTCGGACTTGGGGAGTCCAAAAAAAATGACGAGAAAAAGGGATTGAAAAGATGATTGAATTATTTGAAAAGGCATCACATTCTAGTGATACTCTCCCATTATGAATCAACGACAATATTTGGCACGATCTGGCAACACTACAAAATGATCACCGTGCATTTTGGGTTGCATCATGCAAGGATGAAAAGTAACCAAAGGGAAGGGTACCTTACATGGCATTATATGACGCTTATTTTCAGAAATATGCATTAATTATTATTATTATTATTATTATACCGTTTATTTTCAGAGCTACACATCTGCATCTAATTTCAAAGGAATATTGTTGCATTATTATACATCTTTTCAAGGGTATGGTATTGCATTTCATATTTTCTAGATTTATTTAAGTTCAACCTCCTATTTTCAGATGTGTATTTTTAAACATCTCTTAAGATATACGGTACAGGTTTGTGTATATAGAAACTTACCAACGTTGCTCTTCCCACGCTCACCCCTTCAAAGCGTTCGTAGTCCGTGTGGGGTGACTTACGCCCCTTGTAACCATCCCCCTGAACAGCCGCCCTCTGGAAAACGACCAGACACACATCGTAAATAAAACTTCCAGACTGATCCTGATAGTGGTGTCTAGAGAGCTCCAAATGTGTTTTTTAAAAAAAGAAGAAGAGCTGTTGAACTGACCTTCACCAAGTCTAGGAGCTTGTTGCATTCTGTCTTGTCAGCCAGGCCATCTGCTACGAATCTCTTGGGTCCTCCGAGGTCGGAGGAATCTTGGACCACGCGGATGTTCAGGTTGTTGGCCTGAAGGATTTGGGAGACGGCACGTCGCTTCAGGGCGGCGGAGACGACGGATTTCACCTGCTGGGATGGACTGTGCAGCAGAGAGTTTATATGGGTTCACACGGGCGTCGTTTGTCTTTGTCATTGGGTTGTTGTGGTTCGGATGCACCGATCAGCGAGGCCTACGGCTGATTGGTGGAACCACAACGAGTATAAGACAGTGGCGCCCTTGTAAACCCTACTTTTTTTGCGTTACATGTCATGAAAAAAATTAGTCAACCTGAGCTGAAAACTATAGTATAGTTTTCAGCTCAGATTCGCTAATTTTCTTTTCATTTACGTGTCAATTACAACTACCCCGTCCTGTGCGCCAAAATAGTCAAACGTATCCTGGCGCGATGCAACCCTCAGCACTCATCAGTTATAAAAACAAAGTATATGGGGAAAATAGCAGGCTGATAGCACATTACAGTTCAGTGTATATCAGTATGTCATTTTTTTGCATAATATAAGCTTATTAACTCTAATTATTAACAGGCCCCTAATCTAGTAATCCTGGGTAGCTTACCCACTTTGATAAATGGTTTGTTTACTTCATCATTTTATCCACTTTGCCATGTGGAAAAAAACACAGTAACTTACTAATACAGCATTTTAAACGAGTCACAAACTACATCGGTTCCATAATTAACATTGCCACAAAAATATTTTTGCCATCATCCAAGGGTAAAAAAATATACACACAGAAGCGATATGACAGCTACACTTTGGTCGGTTATTGACCTTTCATTGATAAGCCTCTGCTTAACACACCAGAATTGACTGCTGGTATCATTACTTGAGGTTCCCCATTTTACTACAGCTCAACACAATTGGCTGCCATAGCAGGTGTCCCAAAAAAAATTGTCTGTGACAAATAAATAGAGTCAAGTGTCACCTCACCTTCCAGCTGAGGTGTTGGCTGGCTTGGAATCAGAGTAGTCCTTGGGCCCTGTGTTGCCGGTGGCTGTCAGGTTGTTGTCTTTCTCCTGATGATGAACCCAGGAGAACCGAGCCAAGGGGGGCGGCTGTAAACTGCCACTTGTTGCTTTTTTCCAGGACTCCTAAAGGGGGAATGGAGGGTGGGCCAAGACGGAATTGGGACTTTTTTTTTTGATGTGTTTCTAAGAGTTTTTTTCCCCTCTCTATCTCTCGCCGCTTCCTCTCAAGGAAGCGGCAGCTGCATTTCCAAGAATTCTTCACTTGAGCTATCTAAGTCACACTAGAGTTGCTTGGAAAAAGCTCGAACCATTAGGTCCGGCTTTTCGGATTGAAGGTGGGTTCACACGAGCGTCGTTGTGTCTTTCAATGGATCTTGGTTGGGATTCGCCATAATGTATTGCATGTTTAAAAATAAAATAAAAATGTCACTTTTTCATAGAGTAACTCTCAAAAATTTTAGTAGTCAACAATGAGGAAGTTACCTGGGCTCTTATGCATAAAATTATTTAAAACAAACAACCAATCAAACAATGATAAATTATTATAATTATTAATCGGTAGCCTACAAATAAAATAATTATTACTGTCGATGAATAAATAATTAAATATATAAATAATAAAAATAAATAATTACATAGGTAGACAAATAAATAAATAAATGATAAAATAAACAATTAGATGGAGCAAACGGAAGATAACGCAAATAAATAATAACAAATAACGAGTAAGAAAGTAGAGGTAAATAATGGCGCAACTAGCGTTAATTGCGCCATTAGTTACCTCTACTTTCTTGCTAGAAGTCCAATAATTTCCTAATATTGTCATTGGCCTGCCCCAACCACCAACGACATCGACACCTGTGTGAACCCACATTCAAGATTCATCCCTTTAATACGCTTTAAGTTGTCCTTTATTGACGTGCAGATTTTAAAAATATTTCGCATTTCGCAATTTTGCCCAGGTCGCGTCGATGCCAAGGTGTAACGACATGATTACACCTAAGGAAGCGTTCCGTGAAAGTATCGATCACATTTTTATTGATTGTTTGGGTTTCCGTATGTGCTCCGGGCGTGTCCCCCTTTTTTGACTTTGAAGTCTATATATGTGGGCAAATGTTGCCGCTTGGCAAAGACACCGCCATCATTGCAAAATCGTTGCAATAATGCCAAAAAGAGAGTTATCAGCATGGATGTGTCTCTACTTTGCCAATAATTACAACTGACAAGGACTGTGATACGTCACGAGCAAATTCTTGTGACCTGTCAAACCCGCTTATCTTAGTGCTAAAATGATGACTACAGGAACTTTGTATCGTGTCTACTTCCAGTGAAGATAGTGTTAGACTTGTCTAATTATTCCTTCTGAAAAAAGTGCGCAGGAAGAATTTTCAAGAAGATGATTTATTAAGGCTGATTAGCGTGTTACTTGTGACCTAAATTCAGTCACAATTTATTTCCAGCATGCACATATAGTGTACATTTCAGCCAATGACGCGGGAAGCATGAACGACAAAGACCAGATTTTTTTAGAGAGGAAAAAACAGGGTTGACGGACCGTCAGTTGTTACACACAAAAAAGGGGCTCTGTTATTGACACTCCAATCACTTACATGGCTTTTGGAGCGGTGTAGCGTGCATTACATCGGAAATTTTGGGAGAAGGGGCATTTTTCCAATGCCCCCTTTTGCGCTATTGTCACATCGAGCTTTCCAAAAAAAAAAAAGGGTTACAAAGGTACTGGCTTTTTTTGTGTGAAATAAACCGCTACTCACATTACAACAATGTCATCTAGGCCTATGAGCAATCCGGAAAAGGTTTCCTGACACGCGAGCCATGGTTATGAAATATTCAGGATGTGATCTCCGCCTTATAATACCGGGTTGCTCATATGCCTGCAGTCACGGTGAACACTTTTTGGCACCATTGTTGAGGTACAAGTCAATCTCGTCTCGATAAGTGCAGGAGGTTGAACGAGACGGAACGAATCCTACCTCGTTTTGTATGTCGTTTCCATCATCATCGTCGTCAGTTTCGTCTGATATTTTATTCTCATCCGATTCGTTGAACTGAAACGATTCGCTAATGAACTTCAAAATGCTGCTTTCGTAGTCCAATCGCTTCTTGTAGGCCACAGCTTCCTGCCAGAAGAAATTTTGGCGGAGAAAATTGGATAGGGGGTCAAAAAATTGGGGGGGAAAAATATGTCTCCTGCTAAAATTGGATTAGTACATTTTCTAACCCTTGTATATGCAAACCTTTCTGGGTTGGAAGTGTTCCGGCTTGATTTCCTCAAGCTGATAGTAATAGTCCTTATTCTTCATCATTACTTCGTCGTTAGGATGGAACCGTAGGTATGACTCAACAGCCGATGCAACTTTAGGTAAATCTCCAACTAAAAACATGATATGTTACCTTCAAATATTCAGACTGATATGTACAGACACAAGGAGTAAGGTAGCAGACCTGAAGCTCAAAATAGCCTCACTCACAAGTTGGAGGATAATTTCAGCTTCAGTGCTACCTTAATCTATGTATGCAAAATGATACATACTCTGGTGATAAGCATATTGCAAGTAGTGGTAATGACTACAAAAAAGGTCCTCGTGACGTCCTCCGTTGACTGTGGTTAGTTTTTCTGCACATTTCTTCTTACACTTGAGGGTGTATGTGAAGTGATCTGCAAAAAAGAAGGCGGAGGGTTTATGGTTGTTGTTTTGTTGTTGACTCATGGCTGGCTGGATATCCCATCAATAAATTTTTGCACTTACTTGCCACCGAAGGCACAAAATCCGGATGCCAGCCTTGATCGAAGGGACCTTCGCAGTACAGCCGACATTCTTCTTCGTCTTCCAAATAGGTCGACAGGGATTCCTCCATGTATTGGACCACATAGGAAAAATTCTTGGCCTCGTAAGCCTCCGCTCCCAGTACGTAATACTTCAAGAAGTTCTGCCGAAGAGATGTCAAACACAACGACGGACAATTTATCTTGCTTGAGATTTTGTGCTCTTTTGGTCGTTACATTTGCCTTTTTTATTTTTGTAAAAAAAAAGTCTAAAACTCACGGGAGCTTCCAAGTTGACTACTTCGTCTGGCTTAACCGTTGGCATGGTAAGGTAGTGTTCTAGGGTGGAGGACATCGTTTCGTGACCTGGATGACCTTCCAGGAACGTAAATGCAGCAGTTGCTGCTAGTTGGAAATGATCAGTCTGGAAGAAAGAAATGCCAGCAATGCACAACATACCTGAGACAAAATTGAAAGTGTATACTATTAGCACATTCCTCTAAGGGTACTTTTCATGATCACACAAAAATATTTGCAAAAAAATTGTTCCATTACATAGGGATTATGCACAATTCACACACTCGAAATTATTCCAGTGACTATATGATCGTTTTTTTTCTGCATTTCAAGTCATCAATTTAGTTATGCTATTTATAGTTATGTTTTTATCGAGGCTGTCTGGGTAATGTGGTTTGGCGTCTGACTTGTATGGCTCCGGGAGTCCGGGTTCAATGCCCAGAGGCACCGTACATCATGAAGCTTTTCTGAGTTCATGTTGTGATAATAGAGGAATAGTTGGCATAGCCATTTTCACACCATTATTAAAATAGTAATTAAAAGTATTAATTTTCCTGAGTTCAACTTCAGCCGGTTGTAGCAATTAGAGATCAATTACGATCATTTATACAGTCATTCATCACAATGCGACATTTTCACAGATTTCCTTCCGAATTTGAGTTGATATGACGGTCATTGAACATGCATAGTAGGACATGCTTAGATATGTGTTTAGCATACAAAGAAAACCAGGCCAAGATCATCCAAGAACATGCTAGTGCAGGAATATATTGGCATACAAGAAATATTGTGCATATTTTAAAACTTTTCCTCAAATATTCCATGAATAATACTATAGCGATCAGTCATGTAGCCAGACTTAATCCTATTGTTTACCGTATGAAATTGAACGCGTTGAACTCTATTAAACTTTAAAATCAATTTTAGGCTTTCAATATTGACAGGTAAACAACGAGCTCAATGCAACTACAATTTACTATACTATTTACAACATATTCGGTGGATAAATATCAAAATTACTCATTTGGCATCTCAGCCTTGTTTTTACCGAAATTTTCGCCTGTTCCCACTAAAAACTCCGTTTTCAACACTCGATGTCAGGTACAGTACCCCTTGTCAGCAAATTTCGGACGGATTCCCCCAGCAGTGTCTGGATCAGTTGGCACCAAAAAAAAACTAACAAAACATCCCCCTAGCCAGGAAGTAAATCCCACGCGGGCTATTTTAACCCGGTAGTAATTTTTTTTACTACCATACACGTACGTATATGACTGTAGTGTGTGTATAAGACGTCGGCTCGAAAAGAGGTCGACTAGCCCTTGGAGTCTTGCGGCGGCTGCTAACCACATGCGGAGATGTTTAAATAACATGAAACGGGTTGTGTTTTGTCCTGTCCGCACTTTTACAAGGCGTCATAACCACGTATACGATGGCGCATACAAACTAAGCAAACTTTTGCAATGATGCGGAGGTATTTTTAAGGCATGACCATATCGCTGGGAAAACAGGGACAATGAAGGGAATTAACTTATGTAAATTTTTTCTTCGTAACTCCAGTATATCTCACTTGGTTACAACTTTTGTGTGGTCATACCTAATTTTGGTGATATGACAGGCTATGGAGTTGAATTATTCTGTACAAAAACTGAGACATCAAGTTCTGACACATATTCTCCATGAAACGATAGTGGTGAATGTGTGTAGGACTAATAATATTGGGTAATTTTATACGTATTAAATAGAATAAATACTAGGAACTGGAAATTGCTACATGCTTTGCTACACATTTACATCCTCCAGCTGTCATCATATCATACATTTGCAAAAAAGTATTCCATCAAGCAGATGAAACAAACACAGGCCAATACCCAGCCGGCTTAATTTCTCCAGCTTTGCATTACCACTTTGCCTGAATTAATATCCTACATTTGTCATCCCCCAGCCCGCCTCAAAATCCCTCCCTTTGACACCCGGAACGAAGAGAAACATCCCAGCCATTGTTGCGCTTGATTATCTCCCCCCCNCCCCCCCCCCCCCCCGCGATCCTACAATACGGCTGAGCAGAGCATTAGAGCACACGGTTATTCCGCGAAAAGATAACACAAAACCAGTTGCTTGATTAATCCGGCCGTGAATAAAGTCTTGGATATGCCAATGTTTAGATTTTGCACAAGCAGCTTACAATTCGCCGTGAATGTAAGTAAGCCTCCTAATTAATGCCGAGCTCCAGATCAATCCGTCACGACAACAACGCGCCGCATTGCTCAGTGCACTGAACTGATAACCTAATTCTTTTTTTTAAACAAATCTGTGAGCTAATTTAAGTGGAACAATGCGATGACAAGTCAGCCAACCTTGAGCACAACTATATAGGATACTGAAATACCCTCTGTAAGTTATAATGTAGGCCTAAGTCATACTATAGACTATAATAGCCTACTATAGTTATAAGTAATAATATAGTTCTAATACTAGTTATAAACTGCAATAGTATAGCTGTAATACTAGTTATAAGTAAAATAGTCTAGTTATAATATACCGTATGGTACTGTAATATTATAAGTTATAGTATATGGTACTGTAATATTATAAGTTATAATATAATGTTAGTCATAAGTTATAAAGTAGGCTATGTAACTTATAAGTTATAAATTTATAATATAAGCCATTACATTCAAGATACAATAATTGTATAGGCCTAAGCTATAATAGTCTATAAGTTACAATACAAGGTATAATAAAAGTTACAAGACTATAGAAACGTATTTTACATGGGTTCGACTTGCTTATAAATAGTGAAAATGTTGCGAATTTTTCTGTATACATAATTATGCTGTCATATTATACCTCAGTATAAACATGTAATAGGAATTATGTAATTTTTTTTGCATTAAATTCGGGCACCTTTTTGAAGCTCGTTTGAAAGATCAGAGACCGCGTGTCCGGATGAAAGATAAAACGCTGATTACGAAGTGGGGTTGGTCGGGGAGGGCTGGGTCAAAGGTCATTTTCTATATGTGGCGAGGTGAAGAGGGAAGTTCGACCCTATGTGCGGAGATTGCGTTAATGTGCACAGAGATTTTTCTTTTTTTTTTTATTTTTTGCGCGGCTTGAATATTGCGAGTGGTCATTTGCATAGCATTAGAGGGTCGTTACACACGGCGACATGGGCAGAGTCCACTTTTTTATTTTTCATTTCGTTATACACGCTTTGGTTTGAAGGTTGGTTATATTGCATAGACAGCGGAAATAGTAACATTGCCATGGAAACCAAACCTGGACAAACAAACAAGCAAACTTCATTTCATACCCATTTTGTACCCATACATAGGATAAACTTTGCCTTTTATATATAGGGTACATATCATACGTAATATATAAATCAGAAAGTTTGCTGGTGTTTATGTATGTCCGGGCTACCTAACCCACTTCCGGACTACTCGAATGCTGAAACTTGGGAAAGCCCGAAAACCGCACTTTTTTGAGACTGCCCAAAATGTAGGTTTTTTTTGGTTTAAAAAAATGGTGCCTCATAATATTATGGGGCAATTGTGGCACAGAATTCTTTATTCAATCACCGTGCGAAGAACGGGTCCCCTGCTAGTAGTTCATAGATATAGGACCAACCTTATAGTAGCAGCTATGAATGTACTCGTAAGGCTTCAGCTCCTCAAACTCCTTCAGAACGTCCTTCTCCACCAGTTCAGACCTGTATCCCATCCTCATCTTGCACCTCATAAGACACAGTGTGTTCCGAATCAGCTTGTCGTAAAACACCAGATCTTCCCCCGCGTCTCTTGGACCCAGGGGCCGCCCCCGGTCCGCCTCGTAGTAGCACCTCTGTCTGCATCGTATCACCGTACTTTTATGGTCCTTATACAACTCCAAAGCCTGTCTAAGATGCAAGACACATTCACCCCAAGAGTTCTCCAGGTACGCCTCAACACCTTTAGTGTACTCCAATGTGAAAGTGGGCACCTCTTCCGACCTGGGCTGGGTCAGGAAGGTCAGCACCAGGAGAAAACACAACCACATGTTCACCGGTACATGTCTGGGGCCCTCAATGGACCTTCACACTCCAAACTCAGGCCGGGGTATAACGGGCTTCAAGACGGTTTATAAGGGATCCCCCAGGCCTCTTTTGTGACGCCCTGTTGCCGGATTGGACCTACACATGTGTGTGTGGGTTGACAACACACACGTGGCTCGACAAACCCCTCATTCATACTGGAAGATATGCTGATTGCACAGCTCTAAAAGGAAACGAATTGTCCACTCTAGCAAAAGGTTTGAAATGCAAGCAGAAAGCAATTTGTAATCTTACACAAAAAAAGGTGAACGCATATCATTATCAAACGGGCTGATTATACTTACTATGTGATTTTCTTATAATTTTACATAAATTATACTAATTGCATTTACGAGAAACAGATAACAAATTTCATTTAGAATTTTACTAATTATATTTAGCCCTATTGTTCCAGTGAGTGGACGACTAATTACTGAATTCTTATTTTGCATTTTAATTAATTCGCGACTTAAAAACCGTGAATATTGATTGTTGACAGCATCTTAACCAAGTACGCTAATATTTTCTATTCACATTCGGTTGACGGCAGTGAAATTTTTACAACTTTGCAAAAATTAATATTGCTTCAGCCAACCAAGTGCAACTTGGCAACACCGCTGATGTTTAGTAGCCTACCACACACAGACAAAAAAAATATATTTCAATTGCTCTCAGTGGGAGGAAGGGTTAAAGACATGGCCTGAAGGAACCACCAAAAATTTCCGTGAACATAATCACTGCGTCAAATTGTTGATCAAGACGGCAACCATGTTGTTGGGGATAAGTGACCTTCAAGAGGGCATCTTTGGGCTTATTTTTTTACGATTGGGCAACGTTGGAGGGGAGTTGCCAATTTTTTGCGGAGTAAGTCACGTACATAAGTCATATTCGGAAGTTTTTATGATGCTCCGAGATTTAATGGCCAAGTTTTCTATTTGCTAAATACTGCGCAAGGTCATCCAAGTGGGGCACACGGTTCAATGGTGAAAACAACTGGGCCGTTAAAATAAAAGTGTGCAAGGATATGCCAATAAAACAACGATTTTTACGAGCCGAAAATTGTAAGCCTTCCGGTCTTAATTTTGGGAAGATAATTAAGATTTTTCCACTCATCCAGAATGGTCTTCAGTAATTATAAGCCTGGAAACATTTGTCTAAAGCCTCTTATCATCTTTTCTGGTCCAAGAAAAGTTCATTATTCCAGACTTACAAGCGCATCTCTCAAAATTGTACGCAGATTTAATGGCAAAATTGTCAAAAAAAATGTGATTCATTCAAATTGCAAAAAAAAATCCGCAAAAACAGGCGCAACACCTCCAATAATATTCATGTCGTGTATTACTCCGTATAAAATTTGAGCATTAATGTGTGTATTGTATAGTATTTTAATTAGTTGGTGTATTTTACTTAGTGTGACTATTGTGCATTACTTTGTAGAATAATATATATGTCTATTACTGCGTATAATTATTGTCTGTTACTGTGTATAATTAGCCCTTAAAATTGCATGCTCAGGCTGAAAAATGCACCGCCGAAAATGAAAAATGGGAAAAATCGCGATTCAATTAAAATTGCACAAATGGTGTAAAACCAGATGATGAAGTGTCACCTACGAATGTCGTATGCGTATACTGTGCATAATTATTATTATTATGTGTAATTGAAATTGCACGTTCAGACTGGAAAATGCACTACCAAAAATATAAAATTAGAATCAAAAAAGGAAAAAAAAATGTGATTCAATTCTGGTTGCAAAAAATGCTTTTTAAAAAACCAGATGCGCATAATTAATGTGCCCTGTCCGTATAATAATTGTGTATAATTAGCCCTTACCATTGCACGTTCTTACTGAAAATTGCATCTCTAAAGAATGCAAGATTAGAATCAAATGAAAAAAAGTTGTGATTCAATAAATTCTCAAAAAAAACCCAGATGCGCATAATAATTAATGTATGTATTCAAGACTGTATTATTACACCGTGTAATTAGTCCTTATAAGAGTGCACGTTCAGAATGAAACATGCACCTCCAAAAATGCAACAATTACGTATTATCAAAATTGGAAAAAAAAATATTCAATAGTGATTTGCAAAAAAGCTTTTTAAAAAACCAGATAATCAGAATTAATGTGTATTACTGTGTATGTAACAATTGTGTGTAATTATCCCTCACCATTGCACGTTCTTACTGAATAGCAGAAATTACGTAGAATCTGATTAGAAAACATTATGATTCAATAATTGTGAATTGCAATCTTTTTTAAAAACCAGATGCGCATAATTAATGTGTATTATTGTGTATAATATTACTAGAGGGTACCTTACAATTTCATGTTCAGGATGAAAAATGCAAAGTAATAATCGCAAAGGGTAATAATCTTCCAGGCTGTCGTGTCATATACAATAAAAAATATTAACCGGGCTAAATTAGTGACAGTCAAAATGCTCAAAAATGCGAATATAAATTGGGAGCAAGAATGAAAAAAAATGGCAAAAAGTCCTCCGGGCCGGATTCGAACCAGCGACCTATGGATTTCCGCTGTGATTTTGCCCAACTACAGTCCACCGCTCTACCAACTGAGCTACCAGAGGATCCTCCCCACAGGAGAGCCCAGAACTTGCACTGCTCCTACCTAGGGCCCAGGGAGCTGGGCCTTCGTCCCTCTTTAACCTTGGAACAGGATCAGGCCCACCCGAAACATGATTAAAATTGTGGGGAAATTAATCCGGCCTTTAATTAACAACCGATTTAATTCACACGTACTTGCAACTCGTGTAGTACGTTCGATTCTATCATCGCCACATGGTGGAAGGCGGTTGAAGCAAAGACCGTATATGTTAAGACACGCAACTGTCCCTTGAAACGTGAAAGTGGTTTGTCAGTGCCATCTAGTGAGTGCGGAGTTGACCCCCACTCCAC
>KZ538436.1:27225-70301 GCA_000934665.2 Catajapyx aquilonaris | reverse complement strand
CCCCCCCCCAATCCCGACGAAAAATCAAGCTCGCAAGCTGCACAAAAAGTTTATGAAAAATGACGGTGTTCTGCATATTGGGATCTTTCTGGAGCCATCCATCCGCGATACAATTGGTGATATCTGTGAAACAAAACCATCAGCGAGAGACAGCCATCAGAGGACAGCCCATCCACTTCTTCTCTCCATTTGGACTCCAGCAGTGGATGAGTATTTAAGTAGAACTTAGGCTGCTGTCCGTCCATGGGCTGCGGCATCATGTGCGTGACTAAGGCTGTAATCAAAATGTCATCTGTGAAGAGTCGAAAATTGGTAGTCTTCGCCACGCACATGGTACAAAATTGTTCAAATTTCAATTTTTGTCGAGCTAAAAAACTGAAAAAGTTGTAAATCATATATAAAAAAAAACCCTTATATAGCAGCTGCACTGATCATCATGTGTATACCAAAGCTTGTGACTGGAGTATTTTGATGACGGATAGTGAGTTTCTACTATTCTTCCTTTCCTTTTGCAAAAAGCTTTAAGCTCTGGTTTCGTTTGGCTTGCAGTCTCCACCTAGGCAACAACAACAAACAAACAACCAATCAGGGGAAGTAATTTAAAGCGTTGTCACGTTCTGTTCAGCCCTCTTTTGACATGCCTGACAAAAGCACTGGCAGCATGACCATTTCTTATATGGCGGGCAGGGCAACATCGCGTTTTAATAGAGCCCTTGAAACAGGCAAACTAAAAAAAAGAAGAGAGAAACAAGTAAATAAATAAAGCACAGCCTACTTTTCGCTTGGGTCGATCATTCCGGGTTCCAGCATCACACTATGTGATGGACACGAGAAGAAGCTATTTTGTATACCAGATAACACTGCGTGTTTGTACTGAAGAAAAGACGAAGAAAAAGAAACTATTGGTGATAGTAGTATTATTAAACTAGAAGCGCCTATTTCATCCGCACCTCCTGTGACAGTATACGTATACAGTATAGATTCTTTGAAAGTAATTTATACAGAAAAAACAACGTACATCTTAAATATTTAAGTGGAGAGGATATTCGTTTTACATTGTATTGAAGTATCCTTAGCTTTGCTAAAGAAAATCTCGGAGGACAGCCTGGGAAAGTAACAATGCCGTGGGTCTGTCCGGGTTTTTTTTTGGGAGAGCTGACGTTTTTGTTATTGTCCTTTTAATGTTTCTTCCCCTGGGGCAACCAATTGATGAGAAAACCAAAAAAATGTAAAACAGGCTTTCTGTCGTGGAGAGAGTGTAATGTACGTATAGAGGATGTGATTGTCATGTCTGTTTTAGGCCTAGATGTACAGATTCGGGCACAAAGAATAATAATAATATTTCCTGCTCCTCTGCTTCGAATAGGGTTAGGGCTAAGAAGTAGGCCTGTAGGACCTTTGCATATGCGAGATGCTACTGTAAGATCAATTGAAATTCCCGGTGCTGTGTATGTGTTTTCTGTATTTTGTGTCATAACTATTACCTAATACCGAAGCAGAGGACAACCCGCTCGCGCATAAAGAAAACACTGTTCCTACAATTCCTTGGAAAGAAAAGGAAAAAAAAAGAACAAATTCTCTTGTATACGGTCAACGTCAATTCCCTACCTACCCACCTATTCACCCCACCTACCAAACCCACTCACAAACTCAATATCTCCACCCGTCCTTTGGTTTCCAAAATCGTTATTTTTGAAACAAATTTTGGATGAACAAAAAATGCATAATAATAATAATGATAAGAATAATAATAAACAAGCACCTAACGTTTGTCTCTTGTAACTTTGCTTCTGGTCCATTCGTGCACACTGGCACTTTTCCCTGTGCTGCATGGTTTACAGTTCCCGCGCCTCGTAGAGTTATAAACAAACGGGGGTCATTTGTTGCCCCTCTTTATTTTCAATGCCCAACAAACAAACAATGGAATGAAAAATACGTAATGAACACAGGCACCGTTTTTATGCAACAATAGGAACATTTCACTCGACGTTATTCATTAACTTATGCTGGTTTTTGATTGTATGATTGTGTTAGGCCGGTGAGTGTTGTGTATCATTACCAAAGCGCCGACAGACGGAAGGAAGGCTCGAAGTCAAACATTTCAAGAAACGAAAATAATGCATCACATGTGGGATCAATTTTTTTTTAACTGTTTGCCACATACGGTTTTTTTTCTGCTTAACTGGACCCGCACCCGATTTTGCCCTTCTGTTTTGTTTTGTCCACCTTTGATCGCCTGCATTGGTTTAGCTGAACTTTGATCGCGCGCGATTGCTTCCCTTCTGCTCTTATTTTTATACGTTTTATTTTGAGAGAGTGATAGAGAGAGAGAAAAAAAGAGAAGTCTAATATTTATCATATTATTTTACGTTTGCCTCTCGCATACCGTACTTTATTCGTGTGTCTCTGTACCACAATAATTCAGCTGCAGTTTATTATGCAGCGACAAGTCAAACGGAGCACGGTGAGTTTTCTTGTAAATATACGAGTCCTGTGAATTGTTGGCTGTATTCTGAAATTGAGAAAAAAAAAATAAGAAAAAAGGCACGTAAAAATGATGATGATAATAATAATGAGTAAACAATAATGATGATAATAATATTGATAAAACTGAGATCGAAGCTAGCACATCTTGTTTCGCAGCCCACTACAGCTGCGCTGGCTGTCGAGCTTTCCCCGTCAAAAGTATTAGATAAGTAAATCATATAATGTAATAGTCAATTTGGCGCTGTTTACTTAAGAACCTTTTTGTGTTGTAGAATCATAAAGTGTTAGAATTGTTGACGTGTTTCTCCACTCCTGTTAGGAGAATTCATCCGACGTGTGAGGGTGTAAATCAGGGAATCTTTGCCAAAGTAGCACAATATGGCCACATGATCTCGAAAAACGAAATACGTATAGCCTATTCTTGGCTCTACACGCTAGGCTTACCCCTATCCTTGCCCCCCCAAGCCCCCTTATTATTATTATCATTATTTTTTTCGCCGTCTTATATAGGCCTAGTAAAAAAACGAGGAAAAACTGGAAAAAAAGCAAAGCTTGAGCGCACCAAACTGCTTGAAATAGCTCTCTTCCCACCCCCCCTTTTTTGAGTGTACATAATCGTTAGCGGACAAAAAGAGAGATAAGGTGTACAATATTTCCGTAGTGCACTATGTAATGAGGCGGGCTTAAGTTGCACATGGTAAAGCAACAAACCCTGCATTTCCCCCCTTGCATCCACCACTTTTCTTGTATCCATTGAGTTCGGTATATCTACCACCCATGTGAAACTATCTTATTTTGGTGCATAACTATTCGGAGGTCCAGACACTACAAACCTGCGACAAAAAGCTGATTAAAATTTTACTTTACTAATCAAGTATGGAAGAACTGGAAAAAAAAGAGAGCAACTCTCATATAATCTCCGTGGAAAGGTTTGGTCTTGTCATTTATTGTCCTTAAAGGATACAATTGCGTATGATAGACTAGTGTCATGCTAGACCTAATAGAGTTTTATGCTTTTATTCCGAGATGAAAAAATTGGAGAAGCAAATGTAACAATGCAGAGAGTAAGTTGTGGAAAATACCCGGTGAGAAACCAAACCTTTCCAGCAGGAAATGTCGTATGGTGTTGCATAGGTGTAATGAGTACTATTTATTACCTTATGATATACCTCATCGTTTCTCTTGTGGTTTGTTGTTTTAACGTTAGACTTTATTGTCATAGTGCAGCAAATTTAACATTTCCTACTGGTAGTTTCTAGGTATCGTACATGTAGTGTTCCAAACAAGGTCTAGTGTGCATGAGTCTGTTTCAAATGTTTCAAAGAAAAATAAAAACTGTGGTTTCAAATAAGAATTGGTTTGAGTCCGGTATTTCAACCTCCAGCCATTCAGCTTTTTGTTTTCTTACATTCTTTACGCTAACAATTCTCATACACGGTCCCAAAATGGCCGAAGCGCTGCCCACAGCGTAAAATTATTGGCTTAGGCTGTCAGTCGCCCCGCCTTACCACTTCTTTTGACGGACTGACGTATTGATTACGCTCCATGCCCCTGCTTTTATGATGAACTTTCGCCTCCAAAGTTGAGCTCCCGCTCTGCTATCTAGCGAGATACTTCCCCAAAAATTTATTTTCTACTTGTTGCTTCACATTCTTTTTGCCTCGAGGTTTGTAATTCAGCCAATAAATATATCAATCTTATGGTCACTATATTGTGTGGCTACATAACAACGAGCACGTGGACTTGCCGGTTTTGTTGATATCTTTTTCCCTCCCTCCCGAGCTCAAATTTATGACGGCAACAATCGTGATTTGTTCTACAGTCTCATAAATTTTCTCAAGTGGCTGTGGAACTACCACAGGTGACCTTTTTATGACAACATTATTGTTTCGAGTGGCCATAATGGTTACACGTATGACCTCATCTAGTACATTATCTCGCCGCCAGCCATTTGAAAGCTTCAATCACTGTAGAACTTGCCTAACTATCTCATTCCTTTTATGTAGTCGCCTGTTTTATCAACTGGGTTCTAGGATATATGGGCCGCATGGCGGAGCGGATAAAAAAAATCGTAATAAAAAACTGGAGAAAAAGAATCCCCCCTATACCCCCTCTGGAAATTTATAGCCCTTTCATCGTATCAGGACATGATGATAGACCCCTAGTAGCAGTCTCGGTAATATTGGGAAGTTCTTTGCATGCAATGGACTTGATGATTAAATCTAAGACAAAACCATATGGCTCTTCATTCATCTTCATATATCACGGCCAGGCCCCGGTGCTTTACATGTCCTGAAAAGATTGGCCAAATGCCGCAAATATTCCCCGGGCGAATATGGAAGTAAATGGGAAAATCCTTTAAGGGAATTAGCCCCGTGTTTGCTTCGGTGCATTTTAGATGAGACAATTTCGATTTAATTTCCCTGCCTTATGAAATTTTGATTGTTTTACGCGGTTGGGCTGCTGGTTTTAATTTTTTGCTCACTGCATGCATAATAAGACTTGGATGCCCCCACGTGTCTGATTGTTGTGGAGGTTCCCATCTTTGCTGGCTTTTTAGGCCCCTCCTCCAGCGCTGGTTGCCACGTCACCTGGCGTCAACAAGCTCAGCCTCCGCGGTGTTAGGTCAGCTCATAATAAATGAGTCTGCACTAGAGAAGGTGGTACCCGTGGGGTGGGGCCATCCAGGCCGGGGGTTTGGCTTCTCCTGCCTGCCCAAAGAAAAACCATGTAAACAAACGTCTCCGGCTTTATTATTGGACCGTTCTCCAACAGTAACTAACAATGTGATGGCTTGAAAAATGGAGGCGGAGTGTCACGGCGAGCTCCTGCCATCTGTACTCGAACCCTGGAACCAGTCACTTCCCCCTACCCCCACCCCCAGGAGAAACAAGTGACGGTGGCCAACCTCGACTGCCATTATTGTTGTTGTTTATGTTGTCAAACAGGAGTCGATGAAGAGGTTTATTGCGGATGGTTACGATTTTGATTTATTTTTCTAGGGGGGTTATGAAGCATTTTATGGATTCGTGTGAAGCTCTAATTCATTTTTCAATTGACAGGATGGCCAGAATGGTTACGTTGTTGTCTGACAGGTGGAAAAATTATGTTGATCAATTTTCTGACTAGGCGCAGCAGAAGAATTGTGTGTTTAATATGCTATTTTTTGGAAGAATATTACAAGGTGCAGATTATTCGGCGCGCAGAGAAGTGCATGGCGGTGTGTGGTTTTAGGTGGATTATGCGAATATGAAAATTTTCAGGAATGCCATCTTTTAAAAATCAAACCTGTCAAAACTAAGTGCATTTTCAATGTGACAAACCTGGGGGAGATGATTGGGACTGAAGTACAAAGTGCATTTAAATGAAAGTGAACCAGTCAACCGTATGCAAATGTGGTTACAAATAAGTTTAGATAATTTGCGAAAAATTTGAACCAGTTTTCGATTTTTGTTCACATCCGAATGGTGGGAGGACCAGAGACTCTTTGTGACCCCGTGAAGACTAGCAGTGATTCGGAATGCATGGTTTATTCAAGTGTAGGCTATGTTGGACGAAACTTCCTGTAGTTTGCGTCTGCTGCCAGAGGAATTATTTGTTAGCAACAGGGGCAATTTTATGGCAGCGGACCTTTGGTTCAGCTGTGGGACAGGTGTCTCAGTGGCTTGAATAAACGATGCACTCCAAGCCATTATTGCATCTCTTTTTCTTCCTCCTACTCCCCTCTATCGCATGTCACCCGCCTTTATGGTTTAAGGTTTGCATTGGGGGTCCATTTAAGAACATCCTCTGGTTCTTTCCTACCAATCGGAAATGAGCCATTTAAAACACTGGTGGATGAGACATGTCCGAATTTTTTTCGAATGTTATCAGCACTAATTTTTGACAATAATTTTTGTGTGGTTGATTTACTCACTTTCATCTGAGTGGACCATGTCGAAGTGGATTATGCTACAATTTACTGACGGTGCATAAATTGCAAAATATTGCGACCTCTCTCCACTTTTGCCAGCGAATAAGGCATAAGCGAAATAGATCTCCCTTGTGCTTTGCAGAACCTGAGTAATACAAAAATGTTAACTTGACATTTGTCTTCTTGATATTATTTTGAATGTGGCTTTCGCCACACAGCCTGATCCGTTTGTCAAGTAAAAATGTCAAACATGGAAAGTTGCAGAAGAACGTGCATGTTCAGTTTCGCGACGCCAGTGTTCTGTGCAAGATATGAAATAATGCAAAGGTGGGGAGCCTTTGCCTACAGCGGCATATCCCATAGTGGCCATAAAGATATCAACTTCTCAAATTGTTATTCTCCTATCCCCACAAAGTTCCAGGCATCATGTACACCCTGTATACTCCATAATTATACCAATAGCATAAGTTTATTATTATTATTATTATTATTATTATTATTATTATTATTATTATTATTATTATTATTATTAGACTGCTGAAAGGGGTAATATTTTGTTGTTTCTTTATTTGGTTGAAAAATGAACACTGCAACTTTACTAAATGACTGTTCTTATGTAGCATGCCTTCTGGTGAATATTTTTCTCCAGGTGATTACGACTGTTGCATGTTTCAGGGTAGATTATAGGCTTTCTTACTGGTCATTAATGAACCTTATTTTCGCTTTCCAGATTACTTGACTGGGATGCAAGAAATTTGATAATTAAGTGCATAATTGTTGCCATGTAGATGATGTTGCTAAAGTCTGTATTGCATTATGTTAGGAGAGACCGACCTGAATGTATGCTCTTTTTGCACTAAACCTATCCAAATGTACACCTATCACATATTCCCTCTGGTGGTAAAGTCAGAAGTTATTTTTTTCACAGCTCCCCCCACCTCTCCCCACTTCCTCCCTACCTCTGCACCATCCACCACCTACCCATTTCTTTTTCCCACGCCCCTTCCTTTTGGCCACGCCTTCGTTCAGTTAATGATTTGCAACGAACACTGCTGACCTCTGTTAGTGGAATTTTTGGGCGGAGAAGTCCGTTTGTTATAACCTCAAAGAGCCCAATACCGCCAAAAGCATGCCAAAAACACACAAAAAAATGAAATGTTGTTTGTGACCTGTCATAAGGTGTCCCAAGCGCACCTGGTCCTTTTGGCAAAAAGCTGGTTGAGGTCAACCTGGAATAGCACGATTCCATTGGCATGCTTTGGCAAATATTTTTGCGGCAGCTCCTTACTTTATTGCTGGCATGTGGCGGCAACGTTTAACGAGGCTGCCATGTGATGGATTTATATTCTTGCGTAGGCTTGTATGTGTATAGGTAGTATAGCCACTCTGTGATTCATGATTGTTGAGACCTGTGAAGGAACCCTCCAAAAAAAAATGTTGGTTGCAGGTCGACTCGACGTTGGCACCATCTCTTTCAATAAATTCTGATTCCCTGTGTATCTACAGGGGATTACACCTGACATTACTAGAGTTCCACTGGATTAACTAGATAATCTACAGGTTGGTGCTGCTGGAATGTAATGGACTGGTGGCTGTTGGCCCTCCCAAAAAAGTTTAGTAACAATGTCTTCTTGTCTGCACGACTCAATTGTGCTTTGTTTGCATGAGGGTTGGCTTATATACCTGGTGGATTGGTTGCATCCAGAAATGGATGGGTGTGGTGTCAGCTGGGAAATTTCTCTGAGACTGCCTATCTGGCTGCAACTGAAATAAGAAGGGCGTTGGTCATTAGGGGTGCCGCATCAAGAAAGTGTCAGCAGGGCTTGGGAGATAGCAGGTCTCCTTCCTTCCAAGGGATGGTGGGTGGGTGGTTCCCGATATCGGCGAGTGCAAGTTTCCTTCTCTCGCCAAAAAGAGATGGAAGGAATGGAAAGGGGGGAAAAAGAGACACACATTCAGGCGAGAAGTGGAGAAAAAGCTTGAAAATGGGCAGAAAAGTAAGAAAAGGCTGGAAGATCGATTACTGGATTCCATTAACCCCCTAATCACTTTTCTAGAGGAACTTTGGAAGCAAAAAACGTTCGGTTCCCCACATTTGTAAGCTTTCCCCGTATAGAAGTGACAGGTCTTCACTAGCAGAGCTATTTATTTTCCTGACGTACTTTTCAGAGGGCTGGGACCATAAATCTCCAGCTGGGTCTATCGCACATGCTGCCCTCCCGGCCGCCTGCAGCCTCCCCGTGAGCGTCGATGGCGCTGACCTCTGACGCCGGCCCCGAAAAATAGCGCTGCATCATCCATGTTGGCAACCTTCCCTCACTGAAGATGTCTTGCCATCGATAAATCTTCTGACTTCCCTGCCTGCCTACACATGATTGTCTTTTTGGCTACAGGTAGGATGGCCTTTTCAACTACCTTCCTACCACACCCTATCTTCCGGAGATGACGTCAGACATGATGGCGGCCTAATTGGTCCAACGTTGTGGTCGAACACATTTCAAATTGATGCAGCTGATGTGATTGATAATTGAGCTGCTGATACAATCTGGACACAATTGCTGCTGCACCACACACGTTGTGCCAGCCAGAAAGGAATTAGTGCAGGAAAAAGTGCGCTAATATGGAGCGGAAATGGAGAGTCAGATGTAATCGGTTGCTTTGATAACATACGTTTGGTTTTGTAGTGCATCATTGTTGAAATTGAGTGGATAAGAATTTTTTTTTTATATAATTTCAGGTCCTGACATTTAGACAAATTGTAACTTTTGTTCTGGTGTGACAGAATTATTTGCACGGTGGCAGTCGTTTTTTTTGCGACGAACAGCTTGCCTAAGTTTTGATCGCGTTGATAATAGCGATTAATTTTGACAGTTGAACAGCCAACATACTTGTAAACATTGTAATTTCATGTCCGGCAAAAGAGACATGGCAAAAAATGTAAATACATGATGCTTCTGCCAAAAGGGCATATTAATGGCGCCAAAAATCTTCATGCAAGAATGGACGCACACTTATGTCAACAAATTGATGCAGGTCGTCCCATGCGGCCTCTGAACAATGTTGGCCACTTTTATTCCCCCTGCTTGACTTACTAAAGAGGCTTGAGTGGTGAAATACAACATGACAGCACCTTTGCCACTAAACTGCTGTCAGGTGACTAACAATGATACTCCACATGTTGTGTCCTGTGCGATGAGGATAGGGATAATGTAAATGAGGCATGCGACAACAATTTGTGTAATGCATGGATTAACGACATTATAGCCAACTTGTGACAGAAGATATATACAATCAGATTTCTCACTGTGATGTATCTGCTGGCGAGGGGGTTAGACTGACACTAAATAGACAAAATAAATAGCCACAGTCTGCCTATATAGCCTCTGGCTGGTTGGTTTTTTTAGTGTCACTCCAAGACGCTAGCAGATATATTTTTAAAAGGCTGCAAAAATGAGCAAAAATTTCGAGCAGTCGGATAAACAAAAATGGCTGCAGGAGAGCGTTATTTCGTGACAAAGTTGCATCATTTGGCGAAAGCCCGAAGCCAGGAAAATTGGTTTCCACATGTTTTTTCTCGAGCCAGTGGCCCGGGCCCAGAACCTTACAGTATATATACCCTACTTATCAAAATAGACAGCAGAAAATTTGGTGGCAGCGAAATTCTTCACTTTTAACGAGATTTTCCAGTAAGTAAGCAACCCAAATTACATGGATGATGCGCCACCCGTGAGAATTTAATTTGATTAGTATTCCAACAAAGAAGACGCGGTATTACGTATTCCCAGTAGTGTTGTCATACGTAATAAGATTGGGGAATACAAACACCAATATGATTACTATGTAAATCCATTTAAATCGGGTAAAAGCGAATGCTGTAGGGAGTCGCCTCGAGTCAGAAAGGATCAGCATTGCAAATCAAGCGAGATGGAAATGGTTCCTGAAACCAAATAGTGACCTTCATACCATGATGCCGTGATGACGAATTATCTGGCTATTACACGTGATTAGAATATTGTCGATCACTACCCATGTGTTTGCTGATAATATTTTTTTTTTGTGGAGGCCATGTTGTGATGCTTGGTTGACTAGTTCGTCTCGGTCGCGAAATGGGGAGGAATGGAGAAAATCTTAAAATATTTTCCGTCATATTTCTTCCCTCCTTTCTTGAACAAAGCTCCCGTTAGGATGAAAAATACACTGTGTCACAATGTAGCTCGGAAATGTACTAATGCACTGCAGTTATAGATTGGCTACAGCTAGGCAAGAAAAGAAAAGGAGGAGGAGAAAAAAAATAAAACGCAAGCTCGGCATTCCGGGTGATGAATTTCCCATGTGCTATGCCATTTGCACCAGCCCTTGAGTACACTTGCGCTATTTGTAATTTCCCATGTCCAAAGGCAAGTCACAAACATGCATTTCTGACCGATTTGAGGTCACCGCACGGGGGAAGTCCAGGTCTATCGTTTTCCCATAGCCCGCACCACAATGACAATCTGTTGCTATTACATTTGAGCAAGTGCCCGGTTCCATAATCATGTTTCCTCTGGAGGCCATAAATGCTTACAGTGTACTAAAAAATATATCACCGGAGATGGACGTAATCAATAGACAAGTTGAGAGTGACATTTGAAAATTAAGGCTGATAATACCCGGCCGTGGATAGGTTTATATTGCATTCCATGTACTTGACAATAATCATGACGTAGGGTGGTTAAGATAGCGCGTCCCGCTCTATCCTGCAACAGTGATATATCGCTCTCGCACACAAATGGTCAATAATGGAGGGGGCACCCGCTCTTTTTACTCCGTAAATATTGGCATAAATTATATAAGAACATTGTCACATTAAGCACTACAAGGTGATTCCAAAAGGGTTCCATATTGCACTTACCTTGACAAATCTGGCTCCAAAAAAAAAGTGACGATTTACAACCCACCGCATAAATCCTGTCGCTTCCGCATAAAATTCACAGCTCTTTTGTGAACACCGCCCGATGCAGGCACCGGTATTCAGTGAGGGACAACCGCCATCCCAAAGAGCGGGCCACAGGAAGCGTATCAAGCCGGGAAACATTCCGCCGAAAGTCCCTCCAAAACAGCCCATGCTTGACACAATTTCCTCACCTTCTTAAGCGGACTAAGTCCATTTTTTTATTTAAAAAAAAAAACCTACTTCAACATTCATGACACGAGCTGGAACAGAAAGAAAAAAAAAGAAACGAGACTTTATGAGGGTTTCAGGCTGGTTATCGCCCGGGGTTTATTGTTTTAACTGCGTGCTAAACGCGCCGAATGGGCCATTACAAGCCCACAAAATTAGTTTTATTGCTCCAATTGTGACCTAGGGTTTGCCGACGATTTAAGTGAACGTTTCAACAACGTCTGAGGGAACTTCATTAGCTGGAGAGTGCATGTGACTTCATTAACAGGGTGGGGAGGTATTTTTTAGGGGGATTGAGAATGGTATGTAGGCTTTGATATTGCGTTTAAAATTGATGCTTGATTAGGATTGGATGATTTGATAGCAGAATTGAATTAGGCAGGGGGTTATGTACAAATTGATGTAAAGTTTGTGACATAAACCGGCTTGATATGTCCACTAGTTGGGCTGAAAAAAATTAGTCAAACTGTGTCCATCGGAAAACTTGTCGGATCCGATGTGTCGCTTCTGAAATGCCAATTTCTGAACTATTTTGCGCTTTTTTTGGAAGGTTCCAGACATATTTTTTTGACGGCCTGTAACAGAGTAGTAGGGAGTCAGGGTGTAGGATTTATGTGCATTTGAAATGATGGTTATTTTCAAGTCGAGGCGGAGCGGAAACGGAAATTTGAGAATGTTGGAGGAAGTGTCTTTCGCTCGGTTGGGGTCATATTTTTAACTTGGAAAGCATGTTGGGTAACAATGTAAGAAGGGCGTGGCATTTGGGAATGTGCTTGTTCGGAAATAGTAACGCGAACGAAACATTCTGGCACGCATGGGATCGCGGCACATGTCGATGATTTATTCCAGGTTGAACTTTTTAGGCTGATTGTTTTTACCACTTGCGTATAATTATGATGATGCAAAAAAAACACGTGCCTATGTCAGAAGTATACTGGATAATTGGGTCAATATTCGGTAACTAATCAAATCGAGTAATAACGAAAGTTATTATTTTCCAACCATTTAATTAATTTCCTGCATTAATGATATTACATTTCACCAGAAACTAATATAATAATTTCTTATCATTATAGTGTTACGATTTTAAAATTTTCGCATGTGTTAAGATAATACTTATTATTTTGCAAACACCTTCACAATGTGGAGAATAAAATTACCGTCTTCATAATATTACACACTTGCAAGTATCACGAGTTTTAAGATGACTGTACCACTAGAATATTATTGCCATTATTGCAACAGATTCCGACATCCGAGGGTCATGCATTTAAATTGACAATAGACTTATTTGAATTGGTAACATGAGTTACACTAAATTGGTGTCTCCGTAATTTAGAAAATAAAGTTGTAAACCTGTAATTTAACCCAAATTTCAAGAAAAGCTTATTTAAACTTGCAACTGTGTAGAATTATCAAAGTGGTAATTTTCCCCCGTATTATGAAAGTCTGGGGGTTTTCATAAGTGTAATCTTAACGCCTTAAAAAAATATGTGGTAATGGTAACGACCGAAAAATATCTTGTTGTGTATGATGAAATGTAGTGACATTAAAGTATAAGTCATAGTAATATAATGGAGGAAATAAATAATTACGGTTGGATAATTACGGCGGTTTCGTTTCCGCACAAAATTTAGAAAATTTAGACCAAATTTACAAATTGTAGTGGCTTACGAATTTATTCGACATTATTATTACATGTAACAGTTGGGTGTATTATTTACTTTCGCGTATTTTATGCTAAATATATTTTTATTTCTGTACTTAAAATATTGCCCACATCTTTGTGGGACCATAATTTTCAATTCAATTATTCAAAGTAATTTGTACTCATGTCGTTGAATACAAGTTATTTCTCTAAAAATTACTTTACTGAGATATATGAAAAAAAATATTTGGACAAAATGCATATGGAACATTATTTTCATTGGAGGGAAAGTGAAAATCGCCCAGAATAATTTAGGGAACATAATTGCACAGATAATATCAAAATTTTCAGAAATATGCAGTGTCTGAATAAATGAAGAATTCCACTCTGCAAAAAAAGTATCTAAGTTCACACATTTTTATCGCAATAAAAAAACGTACACACAACGCCAATTAGTGGCCACATCAATTATTTATGTTCTCTGTGTAGTTACGTGCATAGCACGTGTCGGACTTGATTCCGTGACTGTAACTGTAGGCATGACTGCAAAAAGGACAAAAAACAGGGTTGTTCACTAACTGTTCTTTATCGCTCCCCAACAAAGTAGTAATTTTTATATGGTGTTAGAATTTTTGAAAATGACCTTTAATCCTCCACTAATATTACTGGCAACTGGAATTATATGGCCTGAAAAGTCGAATCCCTCCTTTATTCATCCCAATTTTCAACATGGCTTCCTTGTTGTTACCCAGCCTGAAAACGTAGGGCGCCATTGTTGTGGTGGCTGGAGGGTCGGACCAACCGGCAAGGTGAAGCGGCCAAGCAGCTGTTGGCCATGGTACAACCTCCTTCCCCCTCAACGTTTTGACCTTCGTTTTGACATGGCAGCCTGGGAAGGAAAAGGTGGCTCCCAAAAAGGGAGAAAAAAAGAGAAAAAAGCCAGGAGGCAGTTGCATGAATTAAAAGCAAGTCCGTCCCCTCTCTAGAAAAATTCCTGTGTCACACGTCCACAAAATGAACCAAAAAGGATGGCCCCTGTCCACCTCTAGATGGCGTCAGTAGAGGTGCGAACCGGCCGCCATTTCTGAAAATAAATAGCACAACTTTCAACGACCCAGATTGGCAACAACAACAAATTTTGGACGCGAGCTCGTTTACGCTATTATTAGCCAATATTTATGTAATCATCACCAAAATTTGAAAATAATTCGCCAGCTACTTATCTCATGGAGGCTGCACCTTGTGAAGTAGATTAGCCGGAGACAAGGAATCCAGGGGTGCAGAGGTGTTGCGTTGACAAGATCTTTTCTCGCCTGCAAAAAGAAGCAATAGTTTTTTTTTTACACTGCAAACTACCCACCCCTGGCAACACCCCCCCACCCAAACAGCTACTGGAAAACTCGCGCCAAGCGTTGCAGAGGAATGTATTTAGAACCCGCTGAAAACAGATTACGGGCATTAGCACTGACAGAATTGACATTTTTATTAATGCCTTCCCTTGCCCCGGAGCTTTACGTTTATTGTCTCTCCGAAATCCGAAAATGAAAAATGTAGGGCATCTTAGGTTCCTTTGTGTGGTAGCTGGAGCCATCTCCGCCGATGTGCATGTATAAATAATAGTCTGGGCCTTGGTGGAATGCACCACAGAAGAACAACCTTCCCTTGTCCTCCTCCCCTATCCCCGCCTCCCTTTTGCCCCCCTTTTCTCTCCTGTACTTCGAATATTGATGTTTTCCGATGAATACGGAACATTCACAAGAAGGATTGCATTCCCAGTTTCTCTATAGGAACAACCCCCCCTCTCCCTCTCCTACCATTCCCTACACACATAATGCAGGCTTAGCAAGCAACGTTGCTGAATTTCACCCTTCTTGGGAACAATTCATAATGGTCGCTGGGCCTGGGAGTGTTATTAGCAGATTCCATCTCAGCTTGCTGGGATTTTGTGCGGCCAGATTTTTTCCACCATCCGGAGCCTTTTTTTTCGGGTTCTGATTACACGCAGACTCTAAATGCTTTTGTGTTGCGGGTTGCCCTTACATCTGCGCCAGCAACTTTTCCTGTGATAGAAAACAACAATTGGTCTCGTCTTTTATTGCTTTTTAAGCTCCTAGAGTAGATTTATTGCAGTCGCCCATTCAATTAGATGCTGCTTTTTAATGTTTCTGCAAGGTTTTTTTAAAAAAACCACCATTCAACATACTAACCCGAAAAACCGCTGTACTATAGTAACTCATTCATGTAATGTGAATTTACCTGATTAGGAGGGGGGCGTAAATTAAATTAAAATTGGCTGTTAGCAACATTTTTGCTCACGACGGTACACATTATCTTCATCGCACCCCCTCAGGCCTAGCTGATGAGCCTAAATAATTACAGCACTAATATTCAATACAAGTGCAATAACTGTCAGAATCAGTTAAGCTTGCTATCTGTAAGCCGTAAATTTTATATCCTATAGGATATAAAATTTACGGCTTACAGATATCACGATAATTTTTTTTGCCTATTTATGTCTGGGGACTGCCACCACATTTGATTTTGTTTATATGTAGGCCTACTATTCGGAGTGTAAAACCGAATTAATTTTTAGCATAGTACTGTGCCTATTACAGACCGGTTTCATTTTGTTCGCACTTTTGACGCGCACAGCATATGCATCATCCAGTAAGCGTGGGGGTTAGACAGAGGGGGGTATTCCCCCCCNCCCCCCCTCCCCATTCTCTACTTTTTTGAGTTCTTTTTTTCCCCCCTCGTATTCCTATTCCCTGAAGCCGTGAGTGCGGTAAATGAGGCAGGACGGTGGAGGGTTGCTCCCGTGGCGACAACTTCCGTCGGAGTTTTGGGAACTTTCGTCGACGGCCGCCGCTGCACTGTGGAGACACGCCCGGAAATTACCTCGCCGGCCCCCGCACAAAGGGGGCCCCAAATCTCGACGACTTTATTATTTGGGAGAGAACCAGAGAGGGTTTTGGTTGTGCAAGAACCCTCATGCTGCAAACTCGGCATTGATTCCGACCAGATTGGAGTCAACCCCAGTCTCTTTTAAGATTTATTCATTTGTTTATTTATTGTGGTGCCTCCCAGTGTGTTGCGGATCGCTGCTTGGCTCTCTATTATCCGATACAATGAGGGTGACACGTTGTTTGGGCAACTACGCCCAGGAATACAGGCTACTGTGGAATCGGATTAACACGAAGATTTTTTTTTTTTGAAGGGGGGNGGGGGGGACGAAGATTTTTGTGTTTTAGGGAGGGTACTGTTAGGGACTGTTCATATATACTGAAATCTTTAAATGCATAAAAATATTCTTAGTGTCAATAAAACTGGTTTATGTACGAGTAGGTGCATACATTTATTCACTCAGGTGCATTTTAAAAAACTGTCCCAAAATTGATGCAGCTTAGTGAATATTTTTATACCCCTAAAGTTTTCAGTGTCTTCCAAGAAATTGGGCACAAACAATGGGGTCAGAAATGTATCCTCACGCTTTATGAATATGAAGTAGGGCCTCTATTTCTACCCAAAAAAAATTAAAAGGTAGTTCCATCTTGAACATTCCGGTGATTCCAAAGATGACAGCCTCACCTGCCTGTTATGGAAGATGTAAGATTGTGGGAAAGGGGGGGAGGGGGGCAAGAGGCGGTTCCGAAGCGCGTCACAAGAGTCACGAAGAGACAACAACCAAATTTATGGCCAATTATTTATATTGCAAGAAAATTACTTACTCTTAGCAGTCCGGCGAGGGTGAGAAGAAGAGTGGAGATAAAAAGGGCCGGTAGAAGGGGGGGAAAGCGTAAAAAGTAATCAGCACGTTTGCCGTGTCAGAGTCGGAGACTATTTGTGGTAATAAATTTGCGAAGACAGTAAGTTGATGAAGCCGTAAGAGAGAGCGATTAACCAAAGTTTGTGCTGATGAACTGTAGTGCCTTCAGGGGGAGAACCAGGTCGAATGTCTTACCATCGGTCTCTTTCCTTTGGGCGCCACTCTGTAGCCTGGGGGGCCCACACAAAAATTCTACATTCCAAGTAGGACCAGCCATTTTCGAGTTGACCAGTGTCCCAAAAATGTCCGGTAGAATAAATGCGCGGCTTTCAAGAAACTATGAAAAGTCGGCGCGTGTTCTTTCACAAGACAATAATACCGATATTTCATTGTCTTTCCAGAGGACGTGTTTTTTTATATATGTATATACCTGGGCCCTCCCCAATGTTCAAGCGTGTGTCGAGATGAATCACCTGTAGAAACGTACGTAAATAAAGTCCCCATCACATTTGCACCTTTCCGACCGCTTTATCATTTCGGATTCACCAGCGCCATTTTTCAGAAGTACGGCAATTATTTTTCTAGTCATATCCAATTTGAATTTGGCGCCAGTTTTGCACGGTTGGAAATCAGACCGGATATTTTCTACCTATGTGGCCATAGTGCCAATTAGTAGGTCTTCATTAGTGATCCTCTGGGAGTCTGAGCAGGTGTTGTCCCTACCCCTCACTTAACCCCTAGCAAAAATCCCGACTAGCGAATCAATATAGATTTGTTTTTGTGGTCTCTCCCTGCCTGTCATAGTATTAATCAAAAGTTGCTTGGGAGAAGAGCACCTGCACTCTCCCTATAGGCCTGCAATGGTGTGGAAGAAAGAAGAGGGATGATGGATTTCCAGACGGGCACTTTTCTTCACATCGCCTTCAGTCTTCGGATGGGGAACCGAGGAGACGACAGAAAAAAAAAACTGGAAGGTACATAGTGCTTTTGTTGCTAACACTATACGCCTTGTCTATATGCTATGCCTGGAGAAGGAAATTGGACCGCGTGCATTATTCAACAAATTCTCCAAACTGTTAAATGGGGCTGAAAAAAAAGTAATGGCCGCTCTCCGACCGTATGACTTTTTTTTGCAGACAAGTGCAAAATGTATAGGAATGGAATTGATGAGGCTAAAGTGTTAAATAACAGATGCGACGAGTGCAGCGACTCACCAGCTATCACTCAGTTTCAGAACCTTCCTGAACAATTTGGTGAATGGAGCAGAACTCATTCGCACAAATTGCATAATCATCCTAGTACGTAACCCTTATTACACTAGGCGATTTATAAACAGCCACGTACATTCCTCACCGACACGTGATTTGCTTGCAAACTTTGTGTCCATTACGGATGATTATGGAAGGGGGTTTGCACTGACGACTACAAGTTTGCGCTGGGTGCAGGATATGGGAGCTCCCGACTAGCTGATAATTTTGTAGCATGGTCTAACACTATTGTATATAATTTATAGCGCGTAACATAATCGCGGAATTATCATTATTCAATGATCGTTGATAATGTTTGGAGTCATGATCCAAGTGCGGTATGAATATTCAACAGCAAAGTCGAGGTGGAACATGGACCCTCAAAAAAATGGGTAGATTGGTAGGGGGGATTCCTAGGTGTGGTTTGAAGTTGGTGACTTGGTGAGGCAAAAGCCATCATCCGAAGTGGAGGAGGGCTGTTGCAGCCCCAGAGAACCAGTCGCGTACCAATGAAGGAAGCAGGATGGGGGCCTGCATACCAACAAACTACTCCTTTTTCCACCTCCCCATGCTGGTGCTCATGTCACATTGATTGGCCACAAAAAGCCACCTAGTCCACACACACTTTCTTGGAAGATTTTTAAGTCCAGACCCAACCATTAGTCAAAGTAATGAATAAACCTGCTTGTGGTTGACTATCAAGATTATTGGTTACCATTTCAGATACTGCCCACTTCTTGGAGATGGACAAGTTGCAGGATGCCAGGAAGACAGATGAGACTGGAATACTCATTACAAGGTAGCCTTGTTCTCCTTCACAGTTCGAATGCGCTTGGAATCACGTACATTGTAATATTCTAGCTTGAGATGGATGGTTGCATGCTGGACGTTTCCAAGCGTAACAAAATACCGGTAGCTCTTAATGTGTCAAATGCGTGGGTCTCAGGAGGTGGTGGAATATTTTGCATGATTTGGATGCATGGTATAGTGTGGCGACCGTACCGGGACAGAATGTACGTCCGGTTTTTGGCGGGTTCAATCCTATCCAATATGGGAGGGCAATTTTAGTATGGCGTGGGATTCCAATGGCATTGGGAGCCAATACGGAAATTCATCCATCCCATCGACCTCAGCATCTGCAACAGTCATGATAAATGTCATGTGCTTCCAAATACTGCTTGATATCGATGGAATCATAAATCGCAGTCAATAGCACCCACAGCATATTATGAAGGTCTAAAAGACAAAATGATTAATTAGCGGGTCCTATATCCAGTGGCCATGTCGGGGAGACAATGCTTTTCCACTGCCAGATTCTAATTGGAGCCCAGTTTTGCACCATACCCATGTACACAACATTACCTGATTGCTTGCTTTGGTTGCAAAAACCAGGCTCTCACAACGATTTTTGTGTCGCACAAACAATGACAATCGACGGAAATTATGTACAATTTTTTTGGTCCACCAGGACAGGTCAACGACCCAAGTATATACTTTAATGTTCATTAGGCGTGTATAGCTCGCCACCGGCTGGGCATGTAGCCTATTATTAAAACCGGGGCTGCTATGATTGATCACCTTGATGACGCAGGACGAAACAGGCTGTACTAGTGGCGTTGTTGTGCGTTAGCTGCAAACACGTCCACATGATTCAAATGCACAAGCTTAAGCACACACATTACCACTCACCTATTATAAACTAAGCCTAGCTACTTTTTGAGGAATCAGTTATTTGGAGGACACTATTGTCGCTGGCAGCCATTTGTAATTGCCAAAACGTCATTTCCTGTTCTGTCCCCGAGAAATGGCGTCCGCCTGATAGGGTTGCAACCTCCGCCCCCATTTTCTTCCTCCCTACTGCCGCTTCCATATCCAGCTTATGCCTGGGGAAAGAACAGAGGGGGGAAGGCGGGGAGGAACGGGGGTAAAAAAAAAGAGTAGAGGGGGAAAAATGGGCCGAGGTGGCAACTCGACTGCCTGATAATTCCATGGGCTGATGGATGGCCAGTCGCTCCGATGTCGCCGCCTTGTTGCTCTCGACGGCTCGGCTTATTCCCGCCGCAACCAGCATACATCAAACGGCTAGCTTGGCCATCTCTCCATTCCTCCGCCATGAATCTTCTTCCACCCCCAACTCAACCCACGCAACTGTATACATCCAGCCCAGATTCGCTGCCCTGCTGGGAGATGGAGGGATTGTTCTTCAACTGGCAATTGCGCATTGATGACGTGATCAGAGGGGGGTGCCTTATTGGCATTTGGACATATTAATTAGGTCTTTAATTGGTGCAGTGTTGCAGCTTAACTTTTGTCACAGGGAGATTTGGATTTGCTAGGACCAAGCGTTGGTTTGTTTCACCGCCTGGGTGTCGTTTTGGTACTAAATGGATTTAGTCCAATTGCTCATGGACTATTGACACTAATTTGATGTGTGCTGTTAGCTGTCATTATAGCCTAGGCCTGCTTGACAACATGGTAATGCCAGCCAATTTGTAGGGGTAGGGTTTTTCTTCACAGCTGACTGTTGCAAAAAAAAATGTCAGCTCTGTATAGTTGCAATACATGTTTCAGTTCAGGAAATGCCGAATTAGTTGGCTGCAAAAAATGACGGTATTATAGGCACACTGACCCCCGAGCTAAATTGCTCCAGTTATGCTGCGTAAAATAGTAGGATTGTGTGTGTTACATACATGAACGGTGTTATGCAATAATGGGTCAACCCATAAAAATGTCAAAATTGAGTTAAGCCCAGGAACATACACCCAAAGGATAGTACTTCATTCTGTTAAAATCAAGGTGGCGAAATCTGCATACTTCTGCCCCACATGACCCAAAAGTTAACTCACAAATGGTGTGCATGGCTGATGTTATGCAATCATTTGTCAGCCCGCAAAAATGTCAAAATTGAGCCAAGCCCAGGAATATAATCCAAAGGATCCTACTTCATTCAGTTAAAATCACGCTGGCGAAATTTGCATACTTCTGCCATAAATGACCGAAAAGAACACTGAATTAATTTCACAGGTATGACCTTCAAACCCCTTTTTCTCAAAACTGGTCTCATGTGGGTTGACTCATTATTGCATAACATCGTCCACATAGTGTTTGCTATAATTTTTATACTGTAGCTCATGAGTTAACAAGGCCAATTCAGAAAAATTCTCACAGAGAGGGCTATAAATAATTAGTTTTTTATTTATTTTACCCCGGTGGGCACGATGGCCATTGGGGGGAGACAAAACCAAGAGGGCTATAAATAATAGTGGAATGTACTTTTATGCATAAGTTAACTAATTATTTGTAACATGTTTGCAGCTAAACAGCTGATAGGTAATTTATATATCGGTATAAATGCGTCAGTGGTGGTCACAGTGGCAGACTGTTGTTATATGGTAATCTGTAGGATATAGCCAATATCACTGACACAGGGAGTTCCAATTTGGCTCATCCAGTTTTGGCCTTGAGCTACTTATTTTAAGCAGTTAATTTTTCATAGTTAATTTGAGTGGTTATGAAAAGTAATCTGCTAATATTAGGCCAAATTGAATCATCTATCCAAATTATTGTGAATTTTATAGGGCCTTAAAGTGGAACCTAATATGAGCAGTAATTAATAATATATTTTGAAAACCACCAACAGCTGACTTGTGAGATGTAACCTTAATTATGAAACACACGTTATACCTGACGGAGGCATGTGTTGATGTAGGGGTTATGGCCACACTGGTCAACCAAGCGAAACAGTCGTGGGTTCGATTTCCTGATCCGTCGCAGTCGCTTGGTCGCAACTATTCTTATTATCCGCCATTTCCAGGCAAGAAAAAGTCCGCAATATCCCGAAAATAATAGCCGTCTTTAGACAGCACCATCCTCCACTCAATAGCCACTCTTCACTAAATTAACTGAAAAAAGACTCTTGCTCGTAAAGCAATCAAATTAACAGGGTGTGGTCGTGTGCCTACTACAAACAGGAATGTGCATAAATAGCCATCACGACAGCGCTATTTGGTTAATCGCAATCAGATTTTAATTCACATTTTCTCATGAGAAGTGAGTCGTACCATTCCTCAAGAGCGGCATTGGTGTTACTGTGAAAATATATTTCCATTGTCGCTCTTGAGGAATGGCTATATAGCCAATGCTCCAGAGCGTGACTATACGACCATAAAATGCCGACTGAAGAGAGAAAACAAACCTGGCAACAACATTCAGGAGGTGTGAAGTGTTCGTCGGATAGGGTTCAGAGGCCCTGGAAATAGGAAGGGGATGGTCAGTGTGCCTGAGGCAGGTATGGGGGAAGTAGGAATGACAACAAAGGGAAGACCTGTGACAAGGGTTATTTATGTTTTCGGCCATGACTCACTGCTATCATAAAAATGTTATTAGGCCTTATGGCATTTAGCAAGTAGGGGGTTCCGAAAGCACATTAGTGTCCTCAGACAACTAAGTTAGGGGAGTGGGTGATTTAAACTCCTGTCATATTTGTTACAGTTATGACTAATTGAGCCTGGCTATTTAAATAGGTACTGTACAGTTCAGAAGATATTACCCCTGTGGCTGGTCTAGTATCTTCACATATTACAAAGTAACTTACTTACATGCATGAAAGTCTATGTGTTATTTTTTTAAATATTGAATTCATATGGGTAGGCCTATATCTGCTAAACTGTAACATCACCAGTTTGCATTCACATTTTCTAAAATAATAATAACAATATCTAAGTTGTGTAGTTGCAGGCAAGTTGCAATAAGCTAAAATCACAGTTATTCTTTTCTTTTAATATTTCCTATATTTTCATAGGACTAGCATATTCATTCGTATTGTATACAGCGTACAGGTTTGAACACAAAATATTGTGACTAACCATGTGTGAAAGAAGAGCGGTCAGGGAATTAGATGGGTTTATGTATATAGGCTATTTCGAAACTGAATGGGCTCGACCTTGCAGTCGTCCTCAGGTTTGTTGTCATCCCTTCAGCCTATTACTGATGATCCCCATTTCTTGAACCCTACCTGCTGGAAACTCAAAATAATTTGGGTCATTCTTTAGTCCTTTATCCAACCCCTGTCCCACACCC
This sequence comes from Catajapyx aquilonaris, assembly GCA_000934665.2. Lineage (NCBI taxonomy): Eukaryota > Metazoa > Arthropoda > Diplura > Dicellurata > Japygidae > Catajapyx > Catajapyx aquilonaris. The sequence continues at coordinate 47,000 of KZ538436.1, read as the reverse complement.
GACAGCCCCCTACCTCAACCATATTTTACCAACTCAATCCTGCGGTGCAATTTGCAATTGTCAGAAATTTTATTACCTTACTTTACTGATAATTTTAAATTGTTTTAATTAAATCGGCTCTTATTTTTCACGCTCTGTATTTTCTGCATCCTTTACTGCAACAATTGAAATAAGGCTAAACACTTATGCCGATATGTGGAGGATGTCAATACTGTGTCAATACCAGTTGATGTGTGACAAAACTAACATTGGAATCCGAAAATGGCCAGTGGTGTCCGAGTGACTGTAATAAATTAATGACCTACCATAAATTATTGATAAACAACTTATATTAGCCTATTTTGTTTATCGCCATAATTGAGCAGAAATAGCAAAATAAACTAGAGGATGCATTATGTAAAATTGTTCTGAGTAAATAAGATACAATACGCGCGAGAATCAAAACCAATGTTGCATTCATTTCCGAGCCTTCACAATTTGTAGTGTAGAGTGGATAATCAGCACTATTTTTGATGAGCACAATAGGCCTACTCCACGGTCATATAGCGGTTGTATAGCCGGTAAAATTAACTGAATGTACAGATTTATATTTTAAATAATTCATTATCATAATATTTCATCATTATAATATGGTGCCCTTCTGGCCGATTTTTAGGTCAGAAATGGGAGAAGTTTCGAAATTTGCTGACTTCAAGGTCAAATATCTCAAAAAGTGGTATTTTTAAAATTTTGAAATTTTGGCCATGGATACTCCTACTAGTCCTTAGTAAAAAACCGCAAATAGAACCTTGGTCTTTCCACTTTTCTCCCGTCCCGCCGTGAAGCACCCGATTCGCGTAGCCACTAAGGGCGAAAGTCGCGTGCCCGCTTCCCCCCTAACCCAGCAGGGATGGATGCAGGACCTGTACGCGACTTTCGCCCTTAGTGGCTACGCGAATCGGGAGCTTCACGGCGGGATGGCAGAAAAGTGGAAAGACCAAGGTTTTATTTGCGGTTTTTTACTAAGGACTAGTAGGAGTATCCATGGCCAAAATTTCAAATTTTTTAAAATACCACTTTTTGAGATATTTGACCTTGAAGTCAGAAAATTTCGAAATTTCTCCAATTTCTGACCTATAAATCGGCCAGAAGGGCTTGCAACCCGGAATTTATTTTACCACGGATGGATGTCCTCCCAGTCCGAGTTCTTGAAAAAAAAATATCCATCCTGTTGTTTAGTTCAAGCCCTTTTGATTTTACAGGCATTTGAAAATGGCGAAATTTATCATTTCGGCAGCATTAAAATTCCAGTTACCAATGTTTTATCCTACATGTATGTACATATTCTGAAAGGCCAAGACCTCTACTTTCAGGAAGTGAAAATCAGAACATCCTATCTTGAATAAACACCAAACAGTAGCCATTTTTCAGAACCCTTACAAATGCTCATTTTTGATCGCCGTGGTGAAGAAAAATAAGTATAAATCCAAGATGGTGGCAGATAAAAAATTAACAAAAATAGTTTTGAGCAAGTCAATATCAAGGCTACCTGTGGTGAAAATATAAAAAATTAACTAGATGGTCGAGCAACCACCCTGGCCCATTTCACATAGAATGACTCAGTATTAGCTTCTCATATTAGGCCGAATTCCAAGCTCTGAATTGCGATGTAGTTCCGGCGCAAGTTTTTAAAATATTGGCAACGAATACTTTACATAACCACTATAATACGACGTTTGGTACCAAAAATCGCTGTGATGCGGACCTTTTCTATACCTCCCTGTAAATGTATGGTCGCAATAATTCATGCGCAATGTCATGAAAGAAAAAGAAAATCCCACGAGAGCAGATAAAAATCTGAAGTTGTGGATTAATATAATTGACTAATATTGATAAAGAAATGAGTACTACAAGACAACTTTCTTAACCCTCCCTTCCAATTTTCTTCCGGTCCCCCAGTTCGTGCCAACAACACTCAATGGCCCTTTAAGGAACAGGTGGCAGTATTTCACCCTTAACTGCCCCCATAATAACGCATTAAACCTCCATTCCAGTAGAGAAGTCTACATGTCGCTACAAGAGTGTTGAAGTCATTAAAAGCCACCACAAACTGCACGTTTATTGCCACACCTAATTGAAATCTTACTTGACCATATTTAGATTTATTGCTCTTCTTGCTCTTTTCGTTTCATTCCCTTCCGATTCCTCTTGCTAAAGTGGCTAAATATTACCGGGTTTTAAATAAACAGGTAGTTAATATTAAACGGTATGAACAGCCTGTTTCCAGTTCATTGAGTAGAAGCCAGAGGGGCCAGGAACCGTTTAACCCACGTGGTTCTGGTATTCACGTGCAGCACCCAAACAAGCCATAACGTTCCCCCAAACTACCTCATATATCCTGCTAAATGGTTATTTTTATTGCACAATGATACTTTAAACGTGCTCCATCAGCCGATTATGTAATCGCCGAGGTTTGGGGAAGCCGCAACAGTAAAGGGAGCCAGAAACTGCTGAAAGGAGGATCCTGTAAAACGGACCCCCACACTAGAACCGGGGCTTTGCAGCCACTTAAAGAAAACGGACTTTTGTACTTCCTTCGCCCTAACCACATATGAAGTTAGGGATGTGATATATCATTTTAATTGATTTTTTGTTAGAAAAATTTATTGGCTATTACTCTGTTTATTGTTTTTATTATACAATTGTGCTGAATATTGTATAGCCCCTATACGAGTTCATTTCACCTCTAGCGAGCTTGAGGCGTGGTAAACTATAAATAAAAAAATAAATAAACAAACACACAAATAACTTGGTTATACAAGGTGTTCCAAGTTCGTGGGTCGTCCGAAGTAGTTATTTTTGTGTAGCTTGTTGTGCCCCGTGATTAGGGGCACAGAAATAACGGCTTTGAGCGAAATTTCTTATAAGAATAACTATTATAAAAGGCACCAATAACTTGGAACACCCTGTACTAATATTTGAGCTAATTTTTAGCAGACAGTAAGGGCTGTTTGTATAGCTGTGATATTGTAGGAAAATGAATATAGTGCAACAAGGGTACTAAAAGAAGGCTGATGGCAATAGAGTAAGGCGAAATCAATATGCAAGAGGGTCTGGTGAGAGGACATCAGCGGGGACATTTCGGAGGGAGGCCGTCATCTGGTGAGACGATGCTCTTTCTCTGGGCGACCAAGGGCCTTAATTGAAAAAAGAATCCCGGGGGGATGAAATTGTTTTGTGCACAATTTCCCGACAGCTATTCCCCGAACGAAAAGCGTGTGCTTGCTGCGATATTTATTGAAGTCGGAAAAAGAACATCTTTGGAGCTCCCCCGGCTTATAACAGCCTTTCCGTTGCTTTTCGGAAAGTTCGTGGAGCGATATATCATTTTTTGCCCCAACACTCGGTACAAATGAAAGGATGTTATAAGTTACACACCACAAATGTCTTTTTCTGCCATCTCAATTTATCTTCAGACTACTTCTTGCTAAAGAAAGTATTTGATCTTCATAGCGCACATTAACTACCAACATCCCCTGGACAGTCTCCAGTAGCCAGAATGTACAGACGGCCCTTTTTGTCTTTTGGGTCCCTCTTGATTTATCTGTCCCAGCTTCACCAGAATCAGGAAATGCAAATGAAGCCGCGGCGGGACAGGACAGGCAGTAGTAGGGGCAGGCTGAAAAATCCATGGGAAAGAACGAATAATTGATCTTCACTCCGAGCCACCAAGATGTCACACTGACCCCTCCTGGACGGAATTCTTGTGACGGGTAAAACAATCGGTACCACTTGCAAACCTCACGCACTTTCATACGCCGAAAAGCGGTTGTGTGTGGTCCTCTCGTCTGCGAGACACACCGCAAGGTCGTAGGGTCACTCCCTCCGACATTCTTCTTCTTCATCTTCATTCCCCCTCCCTTCTATTGCTGACGTGAGCCGCATTTCACATGCATAAGCCAGGTCGTAAGAAATGCGGCCCGAGATATCAAGAGACACATTTTTACAATCCATACCACCCATTAGGACACCTTGAAGTTGGCTCCACTGATATTTCCATCCAGGTTTTGGCACAACTTGCCACAACTTGTGACAAAACATACGTACAGGAATGACAACATTTGATTTGGTGACCTAATTGGTCCACAAATTGGTCCAAACTTAAAAGCGGAACCAAGTTTCGTGCCAGATAGGCCACTTTTTTAAGACAATTTTTTTGGACGTGTCATGTGCGTGAAAGGTGGTCAGAGGCAGGCCACCGACCCAGTTCGAGATATCAATCGCCACACCTTGAACCTGCCAGGCTCACTAATCTTAACCCCACCTACAAAAAAAAAGGGTAAAAAAAAAGAGTAGAAGAAATTTTCTAAAGCAAGCCGATTGCTGTAGTTGGGCGCCTGCGAAGGAGTAAACAGGCGTGGGCTAGTTTCTATAGCCCTTTGGCCTTCCTTCCTGCTTGTGGCTGAAAAATTAGGCAAGCCTTGGAGTGGACGTGAATTAATTTGTGACGTCGCTTCCTTCGCCTGGCTCCACTGTAGGCCTGCCATCCCAGTGACATTTGAAAACGAAAATATGCAAATTGATTTGCCTCGGATAAATGGACTAGCCTTTTGCTTCCATTGAAGGAATGGCGGCTGTTAGTGTCACCTCGCTGAAATCTTGGCAAAAACAAATCGCAAAATACATGTTTATCCAGCTAGTCCACGGTTCGGCAATAATTGAATGCAAACTCGGCACGAATGCACATGATGTCAAATCACCCATAATTGCCATTCGATTCCGCGCATGATGGATATGAATTTGCACAATGTGAAATATTCCCCACAAAACGTAGGTATTCAGGACCGTGGGTTTGCCGGGTGACTGACAGTGTAATTTCCAGTATTGTATTACAACCGCACTTTAGCCCTGCATTATTCAGGATTGAATTCACTTTCACACCACATAGTCACGAGTGGATGCAATTTGCCCATCGGCACATGTGACATGTCCTAAATCCAATTTTTTTTTTTGTACTGTAGATATGTAGTGTTTTGTTTTTTAAACCCGTGTGCTGGGTGTCGAAGAGTGAACACTGTCCGTGTATCCGATGCTGTTGTCAGCCAAGAGAGATGGGAGAGCATGAAGGCCGGATGCGCAGTGTTCATCAGCCGACCACATCCATGCACACAAGTAAGCCTAAATTCGTCTGGCTAAACGGAAAGCTTTCAATACAGTGGTGTATTTCCATGTCAACCACACACGCCGAACGTTCCCATGTCATTCCGCAATAACTCAGCCCTCCCCACTATCCCCCTCCCCCGCCTCTTCCCTTGCCTATATAGCTGACTGTGACGTTGGATAGACCTCACAAAGGTGGACAACACTGTTAGAAATGAGAGAGTGGGGGCTTTTCATCACTCTAGTAAATCATCGGCGGGGATCGAAGCTGTTCCTCGCTCGACAAGGAAATATAGACGCTTTTACTTCAGAAGCTCTATACTGACTGATTCAAAATCACGTTAGGCCCTGCTCCTGAAGGTTGTGGGGAGGGGGGGAAAATATGGAACTAAGTGCAATATTGTCTCAGAACTCAAAATGTTTCATGGCGGTTAAGGTCGTTGCACTGTGTCGTGATGTCTATTTGGACTATCCTTTAATGGGAGGGTTGATTCGCAGGTCATTAGAGTCCGGTGTAAATGCAAACATTTTAATCAGCATGTTACACGCTTGTCAGATACGTCGGTTGGTGTTCATTCCAAGCGCGAAAATTCTCTCAGGTAATTGGGAATAGGTGCGTAACTTACAGTAGTAGCAAGTGAGGTATAATTCCACAAAATGTCACAATGGTGTCGTGCGAGGGACTTGGGCACAAATAACAAATATCGCAAGTTCACAAGACACGTGTGTTACAGTGTATCGCGATGGAGCTTTCAGGTTTACAGGCCGAACCATGCACGATACCCTGCCGAATTGATTTATGAGCCAGCTCACCCAGGTACCCTGGCATATATGCACTAAGCTTCAATGGTTACCGACAATGTAATCCCCAAATAATTAATGATGAATATATAATTAGCCATTATATATAATCATCATGAAGCTTATAATAATGCAATGAGAATAGCCTGTGGTGGGATTGATTGCAATGTATAAACTAAGGTTCAATGCACCTTTTAAAATATCGTTTTGCTATATACAATTCAGTACTGATTGCAATACCATGACCAGGCTTTATTATCATCGTCGTATACTACACAGTTGTAATTAATGTAATAGTTATTAATGAACATTGCCATTGGTTATTATTGCTGATAGTAATTAGTGTTGTAATGCATTGTTTACTGAGCAGATAATGCTAAACCATATGCACACTGATTTTGTGCATGACATGCTTAGGAAATCTAATTAAATGCATATTTCTGGATGTATTCTGCGATTAGATTATAAAACTGAAAGTGGACACTGGAAAAGCTTGAGAATGTAAATAGGGCGTAATTGTTATTGTGGTGATTGCGGACATAATGACTCGGACATTAGTCATTTAATAAAGCCTGGACTTTTGGAGGACGTTTACGATCTCAAGCCTGACACATACACTTCTAAGCAGTCAGGGGACCTCTGCAGGCTAGACTTTCTTTGACTATGACTCCACTTGTATACGACCTTAGCATCATTACCACAGATAATAATCTTGTCTATACATGGGTCACCGGGTTTGTTGACAGAACTCAATGCCAGGTGGTTCAGGACACTCCCCGCGGCTAATCATGAATCAAACGGGAATAATAAACTACTCCGGTTGTGACCATTGAACAAATGCGTTTTAAATTTGTATCATGATCAGGGGGATTATAGATTCAGTCATTTGAATTAATCCACCCGAAACGGCGTCAGAAGTCTTCAAAATATTTGCTATTAATTCGTTGTTGCAACCTTTTACAGTTTGTTTATGTGTGATGAGTTTCAAATGAATTTCTGTACTTTTCATCGCATGCCAAATAGGTTAATACACCGAATGTTTAGAGAGTCTGTTAATTTAACGGATGGATGTGGAGGCTATTGTTTTTATTGTATAAATAAAAACAATAGAATAATAATTATTAATGTCACTTAAACACTGTACAGAAGCCTATGCAAAATATGCTGCAAATTTGAGATGAATTATTAGGCGACACATTCTCCGATAGGTTTTTATATGTATAGGGGAGTAATTCCCATCTATCTCTGACTATTCACATTCGACAAAATCCACGCATGTGGCAGGCTTTTTTAAATTCCGGTTTAAAAAATTTCAAATTAATTACCTTACCGTAAATGCTATACGTTCACATGTCCACTCTGCATTAAATAAAAGCTTTTTCCCATCTGTTCAATTTTCAATAATTATTTTGTCTGCAAACAACTATATTCATGTACATTATTTTCTATTTTACAGGCGCCCCCCTCCCCCCACTGGAGTTCTGAGATGACCCAGCACCGTGACGGTGAGTACAATTTTTGTTAATTAATGTTAACAGGCAATATTAATCAGTCACATCCTACACGTATTGCACCACAGTGCACATACCTTGGATTGGAATATTCCATCCCAAAAGAAGTGATTAAAAGTCTACTTTGTGGAATGGGGTGCCCCCACGGTTAATAAGGTGGGATAGGCGTTTTTGCGTTGCGTGCAGGAGCCAAAGGTATAGAGAATTGCTGCATAATGAGCGAGTACAGCAGAAAGTAGGAACCGAAGTTGGGCTGTCAGGTGTTTGCGTGAGTGTTGTCGGTGTTCTCACGGAATGGGGTTGGGTAGGTAGGTAGTTGGGGGTGGTTGGGGCTCGGCGGCGGCAGCCATGCCAAACGGGGCCTTCCAACCAAGCCATCCCGCCCTCCAAACGTTATTGTTTCACCCGGGACTCGTACATGCGGAGGAGTAATTTCCAATTAACTTTCCTCGCTTTGCGGTTATCGGACTAGTCGATGAACTGGTTTAAGCGCAAATGTCGTAAATCAAATGGCGCAGGGAAGAGGATGCTTTGTGTTCCCCTCCTCCCTACCTCCCTCGCTCCCTCTTGGTTGCCAAGCCTTCCCCCACCTACCAGCCCGCCCTCTATATGCCTCGTCTCCGAGATATAGGCCTTTTTTGCACATTGTTAGCCTACTAATCACCTCCTGACATTTATTTTGCCTATCCCCCAGTAAACAAATTGAGACTTTTCGACACACATGCCTCGTTATTTCGCATTCGAGTGGGCGGAGTCGGGGCATCTCCAATTCCTGGTATTAGCTGGATCCATAATTAATGTAATTGGCACCAAAAAACGAGGCCTATTCATCGCACAGTCCAGCACCGTGTCATTAGTTGGGTTCTCATGCGATCTCCATTTCCTGCGTCAGGTAATAATCTAGGGTAGCCAGGTGGGTGTAGTCTTAAGACCAGGAGGTGAAGCCCCACCACTGAAAAAAAAGAAGATTCTCGTCGCATGTGTACGGGTGTTAAATGACGTCAAATGAAATGTCACGTAATACATGCCACCCGCCATTTTTATATTCTAAGCCTCAGAACTTGTGAGGAAAAGAAATAATTTCTGGTTGATTGCACTGCCTGACCTCCCTAAAGAGTCATTTATAAGAACAGTGAAGAATGATTGTGTAATGTGTCTCCAGATTCTTTCACACCGTCTCCCTCAGGTAGACAAAAACCGGTGGGGTGATTAATAAGAGATCTTTCCCGGGGGTCCATTTGCATAAGGACATCTCTCTCTCTCGCTCTCTTTTTAGAGTATTTCTAGGAGTGTGTCTATAGGCAATGGCGCGAGGCGAGTCATCGATATTGATACCCGTTGGAGGAGGGTGAAAGACTGTTCCAGGCGGTTGTCATGTGATTGGTTCTTGCGGCCATCATCCATCATCGGGCCCTGATGTCGTTTTTGTGTAAATTACGCCAGGGTTCGTTCCATCACCGTGCTCTGGGCCGTCTCTTTGATTGGCACATCCTTTTGTTGGCGGCAACGGCGAGGGCCGCGCCAGTGCTAGTTGCCTAATGGAACTGCCAGCCGCTAAGAACCACCGGATCGATCCGGGGCTTCCTCGGCGGGGCCCGCAAACTTTTGTCGCTTGTTATTCAACTTGATCAATTACTTGTGTTCTCTGGGGGTCGCTGCTCTCTCCTAGGATCTCGATTTCCAATCTCATTAACGATTGCTCCCTGTTTCTGCTTAACACGAATCCCCCTCATTATACGGGGAGGAGGGGGGGAGGCTGGTTGGGGGAAGGAAGGACTGGATGGGGAGGGTGCACTGCTGCTGGGTTGCCTCCCTTGATAGATCTATAGGCCCAGCTAGTCTTTTTCCTTCATCTGGCACTGCCTAGAGTGGCTATACACTGGACCAGCAGGCGCCATTTTTTCTAGCAGAAATTCAGGTGATAACATACAAATACGACACATATTGCATATTGGCCATTTTTTCTAATATGCCAAAAAATAATGTCCCAAAAAACCACCATAGCTGTACTTTAATTTTAAAAAAAAAAATCACGCCATCGTACGACATGAAGTGGCATTTATGGGTACCGAGATGCTGGCCAGAGGCGTTGATTAGTCATACATGAATCAGTCTGAGACGCTCGAATTAACAGACGGGATGAGAGCAGAACGTGGGGGTAGGGGGTGGGGGTGGGAGGGGGGAAAAAAACTTTGTAAAATCTTTACTGTGAAAAACAGCAGCTTGGTCGGCTGCCTGGCGCTTCGAGCCAGTAATGCGTTTCTCTTTTGACGTTAAATTTAAATCAAAGGTCATTAGCGTATTAATTGCAGTTTGAAAGTTAGGTGCACCGAGGCCTTAATTAGTGCAAACTGTATGACCTTAATAAGGTTTCATTAAGATTTCATTAATAACAATCAGTCTTTGGGAAGCGCCATCTTGTCAAGGGAAATGAATGAGGTTTTTTTTGAACCGTATTATGTAGTTCTCGATGATTTAATAAGGAATCAGATGTTTAGATTTAACTGATGAAGCAAACAGATAAAGAGCAATCCCGAAAATGTGGGTGGCCCACCAAAAAAGGCGAAAAAATAATTGTTACCTATAGTCTGGTTTTGCCAATATATTTACAGTATTTATTTATTTATTTATTATTTTGTCGGTCGAACGAGGTGGCCAGCAGGTGTAACCTGGCTATACCCCTGAATGGGACTTATGCTGTCATGTAAATGAATGAATGGTGAATTTATTTATTTATGTATTTATTTATTTTGAACCCCTTATATTCAAACTATAGGTTATATCCATTACAATTAAATATCCAGCATAGTAAATTTTCGAGTGACAGAAGAACATAAACAATGAACTCATTTTAGTCTACTCAAGTAAGAACAAACAGAAACGTGTGGGCATAGCACCGTCTCAAATCAATAATCAACAATAAATCAACAATTAATTGTAAACATATTGTTTTTGCCTACCGCTACCAAAGAGTTCTGCTATTATATAATATAATACCTAGAGGAGGTACTCCCTATCCTTTTCCATTAGACAGGCTGAGGCAGCCGCCATCTTGTTGGAGGTAATATTGTTGTTCTAACGGTTGTCTAGCAACTGGGACAACAACCAATAATGACAACTGGGCGACAATTAGTTCAATAATGTCAGGCGTCCGCCATCTTGTTGGAGGTCATATTGTTGCCTGCATTGTTGCCTGCCTCACATTTCAGGCCGAGTACCTCCTCTAGGTGTATATATAATATAGCAGAACTCTTTGACCGCTACTGACTGTCTCCATAGCATCGAAGCAACAATATTGGTGACAATATTTTTTTTGTCGATGTCTGGTTGTGCCGTCACGTATCGATACCCATAGAAAGCGAAACGCAACAAACAGTTGAACCCGTCACCTCCTCCATTGTGGATACAGTCGTAATAAATCAACACGTTTTATTCTCCGTGTAATTAAAGGCTGACGCCTTCTCCTGAGGTGGTCACCGGGACTAAGTATAGGCCTACCGTGTTGGCACCACACGAAACACAACTCCAGACACGAAAATTCTTCATTAGACCTCCATTTGTGCCGGCCATTGCAACCGTGGAAAAACGTGACGATGTTTTACTTGAATCATGATAAACCTGAGCGTAATTAAGCATCGCACCTTGCAAAAAGCTAATTTGGAAGGATGAAGCTGATTCCATGTGCCCAGGGAGTAGGGGGAAGCAGAGGCGGTAGGGATGCGCCATTTTTATTCCAATGACGTAGCCCTAAGGAGCTGCCAATCATCCCTGCTCCCGGTAGGATTTGGAACTATCCGGAGATTGAGCTGAGAGTTGGGGCTGTCTCAGAGGGACCCTTTACCTCAGCGTCACGGGTCATTGCAGTGCTAGAATAAGAGAGGGGAGGCCGGAAAGTGTTGGAAGCACTTGCCCATTCTCTCGTTAACTGGCACTTTACACCAATTTCCCCTCCAGTCTACTATACCAAACATGGCCTCCAACATGGGTCGTTAACTAGAGTTCTTTATGTAGCCTGAGTCATGTTATGCTTGCAAAAATTAACTCGGTCTCTCAGACCAACTTTTCGGCACTATTCCTGATTAGAGCTTTTCCTTTCTCGGCGCGGCGTTCCGCGACAATGGAGTAGGTGGCCAACTCGTGGTGACAATGAGCAATGGGCAGCTTGATGGCCGAGCCCGCCGGACAAGCTAGGGAGCGGCCGGGGAACAAAGGAAGTGCTATAGGTTTTAGCCTGGACCAAAGTCTCTCAGCCGCGGCCAGACAAGGCTTCTCACCAGAAAGTGCCACGTCATTTCGCCCTCCCGACTTATCTGTGCCAGGCTGGCTTTGTTTCCAGGCTTTCTTCGGGACGAGGGTTTCAGTACAAAGTGGCCTCACCCAATCGATGAGGATGGTTAATTAGTTTCATTATAGTTCGACTGTGTGGCCACCAGGTAAAAAGGGAAACACGACTCTGAAAAATTGAATGCGACAATACTTGGGTGTCCGGATATCGATTTCCGAAACGTGGGCTCTAGGTAGAAATGGCCAGCCTATGCTAATTCTGGTTGATTTAGTGCGCATGTAGCCATCGGGCATTCGACCCTCAAGATTAACATCTAAGGAAGGTGTTAACTTCATTCATTTAGTTGAAATTGACAGATGCGTAGCTGTCTACTGAAAGCAATTTTGTTCGAGTCACATATATCCCCATCGGTGGAACTAATTTTAACAAAAAAATGTTTTGCTTACTACAACAATGGACCTTCAATCGACTAATATAACGATCCCTTTAACACATTGTGACTAGTGAGTGCGTGTAATAAGTTGCTTACTTCTTGATCGGATTTGGCAGTGTAATGAGCCAGTTTTGAGCAGCAGGGGAGAAATAGTTTTTAGAGCCGTGGCTGGTGGCGCCATTGTAGCCCAGGGGCATCCATCACCTCCACCAACCGCCGCTTCTTTATTCTAGCCTATCTGGCTTTTGTCGTTCTCTCAGCAGCAAACTAAACCCGTATGGAAGGTAAAAGAAAAGAGGGGGGGAGAACATCGATTTCCAATTCCGAACTGATAGGCCCGCTTATAACCTTCCGTTTGATTTCATTGACGCTTTGTGAAATCATCTGTGTCCACATCAGCATAGAAATTTGCAGCCAGGTTGCTCCAAAGAAACTGAGGAGTGTATAGCCACGACTGTGATGTATGGTCCGGCGCAGTGAGTAACCAATGGCATTGCTTCTTGCCAGCAACATGGCTTCCATCATGTCGGCACGTCCACCCTTTTCTCCTGTTGGAGCTTGGCTCATCAAGATATGCCATGGTTTAGGCTGCAAGATAGCAAAAGGGGNGGGGGGGGGGGGGAGAGACTCCCCCCTTCTTCTTTCAAAAAAAAAAAGTCTAGAGAGGCAAAACACAGAAAGCAAAGGGAATGCGCGATTGAAAACAGAGGCAAAGAAATGGAATCGCAGGGAGGTCGTCCCCAACTGTGGGTTCCTTTCTGCTTGGTAGGGCGAACAAGGGATGCGCCCAGATCCTGTCGGTTCCCTCGACTCATTTGTCAACTGCCAAACTCCCGGGGAAGAGGCAACGAGATTTTTCCCCCCAATCTTTTCAGTTCCCTTTGCAGTCGCATCATTGTGTATAAGCCAACGGCTAGAAGGCCTGGATGTACAAGGCGGATCCCTTACTAAGAAGAAATCATTTTGAAGAAGAAGAAGAAAAAAAAAGGAAGGCTACTGCTGGTCAGGAGAGGTCAATGATGTTCAAAAAATCGGAAAGAAATTTTCGGATAGGGATGGAAAGGAACAGGAAATTGTGAAAATTGAAACTGTGCGTAGGAGGAAGCCATACTTCATCCTAGAAAAAGAGAAAAGGGCCAGGATTGGGGAGTTCTGTTTTGGAAAGAAGCCATTTTCTCTCCTTCGCCCGCCCTCTCTGTCCCCGTTTGACTTTTTTTCTTCTTCTTCTTCCAATTTTTTTGGGTTCCCCCCTCCTCCTCCTCCTTCCCCCCCATCGTCCTCTTTTCATTCTTTCTACCATTTCACTGCGTCTTATTCAACTTTTTCACTTAATAGAATCTGGAAACAGTATGCTTAGTCTTCCGCGAAAAATGCAAGAAAAATGAGCGCTCAATAAAACAGGGAGCATGAATTATACATGGTATTTTGCTATTAGTAATGTTTTACTACGTGCCGGTATTAATCTTCAAATTGTGTCCCAGCCTGGCGCGTGCATTATACGGTCACATGTGTCCGCAACGTCACCGGAATCGAGTTGGAGACGTCTTTTGTGACGGTATGAGACAACCCGAACCATCGCTCATGGCTTACAGTCCACAGCGCACATGGAATTTTAATACGGGGAAGATACGGCCGCTATCGATTGCATTCAAAGTCACCAAGATTCGAACTGTAAGGAGTCATGAATCTTGGTCGTACAATTCTTTGTCCCTTTCGCCGCTGACTGACATGGCCGACTCCGAGTTGTCTTTCCCTCATAAATTATCGCCGCTGGATATGCTCAATGAATAGCAAATCACGGTTGCACTGTTCATCTTCTGGTGGTGGGCCTTTTCTGGTCAGGGCGTAGGGGAAGGATTTGATGACCTTTGTAGTGTTGCAGTTGGGCCAATAAAAGTCTCACGGTTAATATTAATGGCTGGAACTATCATAAACATACTCAATTCCAGCTATTAGAGCAATACTTGGGTTCTCTCTGTGTTCGCGTGGGTTTTCTTGAGGTTCACCCCTTTTCCTCCCGCAGCAACGCCGGTGATGAAGGCCCGTCATATATTTTTAAAATGATCCTCGCAGGATCGTCGTATTTTTATTTTTTTAAATTCTTTAGGCCTATCACAAATGACCGTATCTGAAAAATCCAAATCCAAACCTTACATCGTGCATCGCAGATATTATTGATCGCATGCATTCTAATCATCCATATATGACGGGCCCTGTGCCATGTTATTGCTACATCGCAGGTGGGTAGTCAGTCCGGGGATGTTGTTAAATCCGTCACCCTCTGCTCTTTCTAATAGTGATGTTACAACAATGACATTTGCCTACATCCACATGATGGCACGCGATATTTCAAAAAAAGCCAGAGTGGATATTACAGTTTTGAATATAGTTGTCCTATAGTAAGTCTTGACACCCACATGGTCCAAGTGCTCGCAGAATTATGAAGCGGACTCAAGCCATCTGTTAATGAAGCAGGAAATTTCCGGCTAATTACAACCACGTTAACGCAAGTCTGAATTTGCAGTTCCGTTATCTGTTGTCTTTGTGTGCATCGGATTTAGAAGCAGCCTTGGAGGGGCATTGTGATGTCGGAAGATTGGATTTTGGTGTGACACGCCCAAAAGCGACAATGGCATGAACCATTCTCCCCGAATCCCACGTCCTTGTAGCCGGATCCGTACAGCATTCTTTCTTTAATTAGTTTGCGGATAGAAGGAAAAGCGTAATCGAAATACATAAAGAAATTCCTATCAGGAGGTAATTTGAGGGGGGCTATTATCGAGGAAGGTTCGGCGACCTTCCTTTCTTCGCAGCTCCAATGCATTCAGGACCCACCAACAAAAGCAAAAGAGGGAAGGCGGGAGAAAGATCCCCCCCCCCCCCCCTCTTTCTCCTCCTTCCCCCTCCAAACCTCCCCCCCACCCCTTATCCAATTCATTTCTTGCCCAATCCAGCGCCTTCCATTTCCAATCTCGGAAGCTATAAGGTGGACCTTTTGCCTCCTCCCCACCTTCCTCGACACTTTCTATTAAATTAAGCTCATGTTTTGGGGGGATTTCAGTTATGTTAGGCGTTTAAGCTGGTACGCGCAAGGTTACGCAACAATTTATGACGTGCTGAGAATTCTATTGTCCATAACTTACGGGCGCAGCGAAAGGAACGCTTCAAGCAATTATACGCTACATGCAGTGTTGCAAGGTCTGACTGTTTTTATTTTTGTATCAAGGTGAGAAGGAAGGCAGTAGGGCATTTTGCTGATGTGAATGTTTTCTTCAGTTGGCCTCCCGGGCATATGCTGAACGAAAACATAGTCACTGACATGTCCTGTCAGAGTGAGTTATGCCCAATGCGTCGCTTATTCCATATATTATCAGTTTGACAGGTGGGATTATACACGATGGAAGGGACCTATGTATATTATATCGATAATTTTAGTATATTATAACCCTTCCATGATTTATGACTTGGTCGCTGCCCGGTCTTGGATTCGAACCTTGACCCTAGACCTAGAGATACCTGAAGCGTTATCATATAAACTCTATTCAAGAAAAGTTTGTAGTTATGTAATTCACAAAGTCAATCCGGTTTTACTCGTTTTACAATATGAATCATGTGCCTTCCTTCTGGCCGGTGTACTCGGCGGCATAGGTAATTTTTGGTGTCTATACAGGGCGTTCCAAATTCGTGAGTAGTTTTATAATATCTGATATCGCCAGATAGTCGTTATTTTTGTAGCTTGTGCTTCTAACCAGGTTTCCCATTCTATAGCAAGTCTCAGGGGGTCGAATATAGCAGTAGTTATAGAATGAGGCACCTGGTTAGGGGCACAACAAGCTACAATAATAACTACTATCGGGAGATATAAGTTATAATAAAACGACCTGCGAATTTGGAACACCATATATATGGCTCGACGTAAGTTTTGTGGTTTGAGTTTTGATAAAGTTGATTATCGGAGGCACGCATGTTGACAAAATTAGATTATATCAGCTTCTACTGAATTTTACCGATTATTAAAATCACCACAGCGCATGCGACGACGGAGTTACAGTTCAAGAATGACATTTTGTAAAACAGCCCTGCGCAGATGTATCCAAGAGCAAAAATTATATAATTTGTTATTATTTTAAAGCTTGTCTCGAAATTTTCCAGATAGTCTCAATAATGGCGTAGATAGATAGATAGATAGATATATATATTATTTCCACAAATGCTATCTTGCATTTTGTGAAAGGCACTCCCTACATATTTTCTTTCTACGTGTACAATATTATGCCACATATTGATAAAAATGTGTCAGTTAGGCCTATAGAGCTAACAGTTTTGTTGGGGAATAATATTTATAATATCCACCTGAGATATGACCAAAACTCATTATGGCTATCACATTTTTACTCACAACTTACCAAAAAGGCAGAAGATTAAGATCTTAGCTGTTACATGTAATAGGATTTTCAAAAAATTTCTAATTCCACTGCTCCTCATGATGCTGAAAATATTTATCAATCTGCTAAGCAGGAAAATAATGGGGTTCATTTCAAAGCTAATGAGTATCACGTCTTCAGTATAATTATGACGAAAATGTACTGTGCTCTCTCTATTTATATTAAGAGATAGAGCGTAGATCACAATATATTTATTCACTGGCTAGCTATAGTGTTCGCAATTTGGTATGAGTGTCGAACGTAATTTTAAATTATTATCTCAGCGCACAAGTGTAAGTTACAATTTCCTTTTTTGTTGCAGTTAATTTTTTATTGTGTCTACTTGTCAGAGTAGGGTTTTAAATTTTTAATTGCAAAAAAATCTTGTTAAGTCTAATACTATGTATAAGAGTTACCCATTACTTGTTACATTTTTATAGCTTGTAGTGTGCTGTATTCAGGTAGGTATACAACAAAACCTGCACATGACTGAAACGCTACTTTCCGTAACGACAGACAAGTTTCCGTTATATCAGACAACACTAAACCAGAAAAGATTAAATCTCATTACAAGCTGCAGAATTTGTGTCCCCAAATCTGTAGCTCAGGCAACAATTTCCGAAGTCAGGTGTAACCTGCGTATAGTGGAGATTCTGTATACAGGCTGTATTATGCGATTGAAAAAGTATAATTTACATTTTGGCACTAATCTGCTTCTTTTTAGGAGTGAATTTTGAATAGTTACTATTTGTAATTATGACAAGGGGAGGCAGAGTGGCGCTGCGGTAACGTATGCGCCCACGGATGTTAAGGTCCCTGGTTCGATCCCAGCCCGGGAACACCCCCCCCCCCCTTCATCTCGTGCAGAGTTCGGGGTCACCTCTGGCTTCGTCTCGGGTGGTATTTCCACAGACTAAACCACCCGGGGGAGTTCACTAAAAATGGCCACCACGTCAGATGCACTGCACTTCCACATCCCCTCCTGTCATCCTGCCCGGGGGCCCGGGCGCTTCTCAATGGCTCCAACTTGTACACTATGTAAAGGTCCGTGCCGAACGCCGAAAGGTGAAGCACTACCCCACAATTATTATTATTATTAATAATTATGACAAGGGTTTGTTGGGTGGCATAGACCCATAATTTTTAACACCTGACCTACAAAACGACGTTCGATACATTTTTCCAACTAAGGGATAGTCCCAATCGAAAATTATTGCAACTCAGAGTTTCGATAAATGATTCAATTCGGCACCTAACAGTTGTAAGAACATCTGGAGAGGTGTAGATGGCCGAGATGTGAAAGGCCCCAGGTTCGATCCCCGCCTGGGGAACTTTCCTTTCACCTGCGTCAGGAGGGTCTCTGACCTGCACCAAGGAGGTGTCTGGCAACCTAACCTCCTGGGGAACAGCACATGACCCATAGCTACGACATTGCACCTTGCACCCATGTTCCCTCCCCAAAAATCCCTATCCTTTCCCATTGTCCCTGTTTCCTTGCACCGGTGAATGAAGCAGAAAACTTATGGTGGTATGCCACCCCCCTATAGCACCCGTAAGGGTCATCACGGGGTAAACTAAATAAAAAATAAAATAAATAAAAAAGTTGTAAGAACATCTAAAAGTAAGCTAAAAAACTAAAAATAAGCAGCTTAGAACCAAAAATTCCTACCCAAATTGACATTATATTTACGTATAGGAACGTCCCGCATAATACAAGGAAAGTATTGTAAAATCTATTCCTCAATACCTTTTCACTGAGTGGCTATACACTGCATGTTAAATCATTTTGAATCAGGCGAATGAGCATGTGACTGTAGAAAACTAATAATTACAGATTATCAAATGCAAGTACTAACCTTTGCAAACAGACAAGTTTCGGCAACAATATCAAGTATTGAGAGCATGATGCAGTGCAGGGATCCTATAGAGAGCTAGGATCCCCAAGTGGTGCTGTTCACACCGATCCGTGGAAGTTCGGCGAACACACCAGGGTTCCAACAGATGATCAACATTATCCAGCCGCGTCATTTCCATCGTTTTCTTCCATGAGTAGATACTGATTTCTTCTTGAAGCGAGCGTTTGTCTGGGAGAAAAGCGAAGTGAAATAAATGACAGGCGGCAGAAAAGACTAATGCACTTCCATATCGGTGAAAGCAAGCTATTCATCACTGCTTTCAGATTCGCCATCCATAAGCATCTCCCTTTTCTCCTGTTTTCCCCGCCGAACCTACTAAGAGCCCGGCGATAGTAATGAATTTCTTTGGGCGGGCGTTATGGATTTGCCAAGAAGGAATTACAAACAGGCCGGGTGAGGGATGGGGGAAATGGCGGCGATTTCTCATGTGCTCCTATACGGCTGCTGGGCCTCTATATACTCGGGGTATCCCCTTCCCCCACCCTGAGCAGATACGATAGGCCTATAGTCTAGTGCAGGTTAATGAGGTCGGCCAGCCAGCAGATATGAAATCTCAATCGGCGGCCGGCGTGATAAATGACAACGTCCGGCTTCAAAACTTAATCTGTAGTGGGCCCAAAGACTGGGCTTCCGCCGGTCTCTGCTTCCTTTTGCTTCCATCCTCGACCTGACTCGAATGGTTGAGTCACCTTTGCCGGAAGCATAATGGCCTATAGGCTTATAATAACAGAGGGCGGACCATAAATCTGCGCTGACGAAAAGGAAATAGCTTCCACTTCCCAGCCTGCATACGGGGGTAATGATAATTGAGAACATATCACTGTACCATTACCCTTCTGAATTTATTTGACTCCTACCGGGGGAACAAACGTGGTGCATGATAGCGGGATATTAAATCTACGTCGGCCTATAATTACATTTTCTAATGTCACTAGGTGCGGTCCGCTAATGAATTACTAATAGTTGCATAACTACACGCACCGCCTTGCTGGGTGTCGCGTGCCCAATTTTTTTTTTGTCAAGCTGTACTTGCTTGCTGTAAGGGACCGCTAGCGGGGAATAAAAATAAATTTATGAGTGTACACATGAGTATCACATTTCCCCAAGAGGCGCCCACTTAACCCTGACCTTGCTTCTTGTTTTTCAGCCACGGCGCGGCCAAGATAGCGGCTATAAATTGTTTTAAGGCCATTTGGGAGTGCGGGAGAAATTTGCCTCGGCAGACTGTTGGACGCCATGTTTGGGAGAGCTCTTCCCCCCCCCCCC
>KZ538436.1:0-27017 GCA_000934665.2 Catajapyx aquilonaris | reverse complement strand
GGGGGGGGGGGGGAGGCAACATGGCGGATGGTGTTTGCATCCACCTCACGGCTGATCGTTACGGGATTCCAAAGGGAGACTTTTTCGCTTCGGAGGTGTCATGAATTTTTTGGAAGTGTGGCCAACTTATTAAAAAGGGAGCACAATGTGGGTGTGGGGAAGAAATTGTTGCTGGCAATTGGACTCGGCTATGAATCATAGTTTGCCGACTAGGTGGCGCTATACTAATTAAATTTGTGTATAATGCTGCTGATACTATAGGGAATTGTGATTCATGATTTATCCGTTAGAATGTTGTGGACGCTCTGTGTCTGGTATTCACTGTGGATAATAATTATGACATGACTATATTAAAATCCTGTCATTCAGTTTCTAGTATTCCCAGCTACAAAGTAAAAAAAATACAGAGACGAATAAAGAAATTTGAATAAATATTTTTAAATGATAATTTAAATTTTCTACTCCACGATAATCAAATGAGATTAAAAATCAGATTACCTATCTGCAGTATGACATCATGTATGCTAATGCGGATTTAACCCAACACAGGGAGCACACAAAAATCAGCACGTTGGACATGTGATTTTGTACGAGACGTGTGCATTCTTATTTTCTGAGAAATTAATGCGATGATAATAATACAGTATAGCAATAATGGGCAGAGCAATTGAAACATTAGGCCTGCTCAGGGCACAATAACTACAAAATATCGACTACATATTTTAGAGGAATAAGCGACCAAGTAGAAGGTAAATGTTACGTATTTAGGCAATTTAGCGTGCTAATGTGATTTTAATACAGCTCAAAATTGCAGCACTGACTGATATATTTTGTGTTGGTTGTCACCTGTGCCTGGAAATGAATCGAACCCTTATTACTGCTACTGTTATAACCATTTTTATGCGCAGGATATACTGTATAATATGATTGTCAAATCCAAAACGTAGGCTACTAGAAAATTTAGAGGATTTAGCAGAACACTACGTACTGTAGGTAATACAACAAAATATTTAGCGCTAAAATTGCTACACCGATCGGGAGAGAAAGCTTAAGCCGTATACTCCAAGAGTATCAACTATATTATTATTTAAATATCCTACTGCAGAGGAAAATTTGTAATTTTAACCAGCCCCGAAGATATAACGGAAGTAGTCACCCGATTGTAAAATAATATTATATGAATATTAAGACAGTCTTCTGACAGAATATGTGTTATACGTATATCATCCAAATTTCCTACCATTTTAGAGCTCATTTTGGAACTTATATTACTTGGATATCGAATAAAATTTAGGATATGTTTTATCTGTTTTTTGAAGCAGAATGATTTTGTATATAGGCCTATCGCAATCGGTAACCAATATTTCTGAGGTAGCGCATGTAAGGAAAAGGAGGAGACCCGGGTTTTTCACCTGAACCGGAAAACAGGAGAGTTTGCAATATTTATTTCCTAATAATGTAAGATGAAAATGTGTAACAATTTTTTTCGAAGTGCGCCTTGATATTTGGTCCGAACGTGAGGCGCCAGTAATACATTAGCATCACTTTTCAATATTTTTCTAGCGCTGTTAAAAATAATGCCCGATATTTAGAGTTTAATATCGTTCACAAAAATTTATTCAATAAAATGCGTACAATATTTTTCGCAACACTGGTTACACAGGACGAGATCGCTTCATTTTGACACATTAATTTCATTAATTCCAGTTTTAGTGAACTCGAAAAATCAGCCACCATCTACCATAATTGTGAATTATTGTTTTAACACATTCTAGATTCATTTGGCTGCTCCTCCGGCGATTTCAAATATGACCGAATTCAAAAGTTGCTTTCATGAATCATTTTTATGGACCTCATTATTTATTACCATGTGGAGGTGGATTGGCTTTAAATGTAAGTAATTAAAATAAACTTCAATACCCCGGAATTTATGATATTCTTCTCTTTGTTGCTGTGAACCCCTCCCCCATTTAGAAAGTGGCAATACTGATTTTGAAATGCGGACGTATGTAAATTCGACTTCAAAATATTTCCCAGAAAAACATGCCTCATAGGCCTGCATATGACTGTTTACGCATTATAAAATGCAACTGTATATAGCGCGTGTTTCATAATTTAGCTCACATGCGGCGGACGCACATTTTCAGTCTCTACCTCGTCTCACCTTCAAATGAGTGAATTACATATACATGGTGTTCCAAGAAATATAGCAACGAGATGTAAATAAGATAGAGGCAGTAAAGGTCGTCCTTGGCGGCCATGCCACTTCACGGCAAGAACACGCGCGAATTTGAATTTGTCGTATTTCTAACCCTGTTCTCCTCGGTCTACACTCGTGCCTCCTGGCGGGCCTGGGAATAAATGGTGACTTTCACCAGCCTGCATTTTATTCCCAGCCCCGCCAGGAGGCAGGAGTGTAGACAGAGGAGAACAGGGTTAGAAATGCGACAATTTCAAAGTTCTTGCCGTGAAGTGTCATGGCCGCCAATTGCATCAAAGATGGCCGACCTTTACGGCCTCTATCCTATTTATATCTCGTTGTTACATAGGAAGTCACTTCTTGTGGGTCGAATATAGCAGTAGTTATATAGCACATGGTTCTGGGCACAAGCTACAAAAAATAACTGCTATCGGGCGATATCAGTTATCAAGAAGTGACCCCTGAACCTGGAACACCCTGTATGAGTTTTCCAACGGTATGTATGCATATGAATTTACAAGGATGAGCGTCGTCAAAAGCAGCCGATATTAGATTTAGTGTGTATACGACTGTGTATACTAACTGTAAGTAGGGTTCGACAGGTTTACTGTATTATCACACTGTGGTACCAACTATTCGCGTTTTACAATGTGTGAATGTCACTTTGGAAAAATTCCCCCTTTTGCAGTATTACAATAATATTATAATGTTGAGAGATCCGGCCTGAATCAAAATAGCATCACGAGTTCATGACCCAATGACAAAAGATATTTCCTTCGTAGGGAAAAGGTAAGAATTCATAACAAGTGTTACTCTATATGGTACTTGTCTGAGTTAAAACCAAAACTATACTTTATAGGCAGGCCATGCGTTATATTAATTTTAGATTTATGTAATAAATTATTATAGTTCTGGCATCATATGCTATATAAGCGGTGCTACAATTATTTTAGTGTTTGTTTTGAGACTAGGTGGAGGAAGTTACGCTATGCACAGACTTGGAAATACAGTCTACGTAACTTTTCGGAATAAACTCTGGTGTTCTCATTGTATCAACAAAAACAATATATTGCAGCTGCATTAAACAAGTTTTATGTCTATATATTGAACTGGACCGTTACAGAGTTTTAAAATGTTTCCATTTTTTGAAATAATTATGTATACCGTAGCACTATAATTATGTCAGCCTAATTTCAGCCTAAAATGTTACATTGATGGCAGATGCTTCATGTAGCTAAAAAGATCATTTTGGGCGCCAAATTTTTAATGCATTATGTTACGTGTTTTCTTTCGTGTAGCCCACCAAAGAAAGTACAGTTTTTCATCAAAATTCAGATCGAAAATAGGGAAAATGCCAGAGAGTAAACAAAAAATTGAAATCAAATAGGAAGTGCCGTCAAAATCACTTTACCCGTCATCGAAAAAATACGAACTTTATCCAGCGTGTCCTGATAGTATACCGAATAGATTTTTATTACTAATTGTCCTAATCCCAACACTATTCCCCCACATTTCTATACTGATAGAAGCCTATTTTTATAACTCTATCCTAGGTCTCCGTTTTCCAGAAAAACCTCTCAGGGTCGGTTTCACCGAGCTCAGTATATGATAAAACCAGGGTATTTCTCAAAATCCCTATCTATTTGTATGGATTTTCCTAAAGAAACCTGGTTTTATCATATACCAAGCTCGGTGAAACCGGCCCTCATTCTTGATATGCCTTTCTGCATAACCCCCGACGGAAGTAAAATATTACTGCAAGTGTCCGAAAGAAATGCTTCAAAAATTGCAGGAGTACCTGTATTGTGTAATTACCACACCAAATTCCAAGGCCGGCCATCATGTCATCTATATATAGCATGAAACACGCAGATGTCAATGTAGTTTTTTAAACTCAGTTGCGCAGTTTCCTGTATAGGCTGTTACGCAAAATTGAATGCGACGTCCAATAACATTTTCTCTTAATTTATTATTCAAATATCGGCCTGTTCACTCGGAGTTGCGCAAGATTTTCACCCATTTTACCATTGGTTAAAACCGCTCTGTGGAAATTTGGCAAATGCGGACATTACCGGATGTTCCTATTGAAATAGCGGTTTCATTTAACAATTTTTGCACTAAGCAGCATATTTTTAAGAGTTCCTTTTGCAGTGTTACTTTCAGTGGTTATCAAAAGTTCTTCGCTAAAGGCCGCGAGCAGTATTGCCGACTACTTAAGAACATAACTCATGGCCGACGGAAGGGTAACGCAAGAACGAATTTGAACTCTTGACTCATGAAAGAGCAATTCCCCTATTCCGCTAATATAAATTGCAGATGTGAAAACAGTTGGTTTGTGCTAGCGACGAATTTCACATATGTACAGTTAGCATAATCTGTAATTATTAGTTGTAGCAACAGAAATACGCAGCTAAAAATTCCAGTAAAGACTGTCAATGTCAGGAACAGTTGAGATGACGGTCCATTGTCATCTTGGCCACAGATCTGGTGATAGGCGTCGAATTAAATATATTAGTTGTTAGATAAAGGTTTGGTCCACAGCCACACAATCCTTTCAGTGTCACAGGGTAGAAAGGAGACTTTGTTGACAGTGCAGTGATGAAAGATGACGTTTTGTGCTGTTAGGGCTTTAAATTATTCGAATTGTACAAGAGTTGTAATCATATTTAGGAAGTAGGCCCAAACCTCACACCAGCATGACAATAAAAATTAAAAACCCTCTCAATAACTCGCGAATGAACCTTCGTCCAAGCTTCCAGCAGATATGATCAAGGACTCAAACGCTAAAATAAACTTCATTATTAAATTTAACTTAATAATTAAATTTAATTGACTGCTCAAAATATTAATACGATCCTTTCCCACTCCCTCAGTAACATTTCGACTGTCGAATACCTGCAGTCTGAACACTGTAAAATCCGTAAATGCATTTTTCCCTCAATTGCCGCAGACGAGTAGATTGACACTGTTCTACTAGTAACGGCCTAAACTGCCTAACCGGCATAAACTGCCAACATTGGTATTGAACGGGGAAATAATTAATTATTATAATAATTAATTAACAATCATAATAATCATTAAAATGTGGTGCGTTCACATGCACTCCATACAGCCCTGTGTTGTGGAGTGTGGTACATTGCGCTACAAATCGCGAGTTTTATATTATAGGCTTGTGACGTCAGCTTGGTTGAATTAATTAATTAAATATATTCCACCATTTATAATCGGTAGCTAACGGGCATTTTGTGTAATATGTCAACGTGATAATTTTCTGTATGTGATAGACCTACTTTTTCTACCTGAACTGATACATATATACGCAGGCTGTTCCAAGAGTCGCGCTTGTCCTTTCAGAATCAGGTTCCTCACATTTTTATCTTAATTCCCCTACAGCTCGTCGAATATTTTTTGAGGCCCATTTTAAAATTGGAAACTTGCTGTGGGTTATGCCATCACAACCACCCTAGTAGTAGTATAGCCACAGGATAATTATATTGTATCTCATTCTCAACTCTGAGTATCACAAAACTAAAATTAACGTACATTGGAGCCGAACTTGCTTTAAACACTCAGTACAGTACAGTACATGCATACAATCATTATATGGCATCTAACTCGAAGCGCTGCACTGTGCTGATTTGAAATCTGTTCTCCGTTTCCCCCAATCTTGTAATGATAATGTGATAATTTGATTATATACTACAATCACGGGTTTACTCACATAAAATGAAAATTACCGAATAATAAGTAGAACAATTTATTATTAACGCCGTCATCCAAATGTGCTGGAGAAAACAGAGAAAAATATTACCTATAAGGTGGAGTGGGGTAAGTTCATACATGGGGTAAGTGCATACACGGGGCCGGCATATTGGAATGAAAATGGCTGACGACACCAAAACACGTCAGGCACTCTTTTGTGTAGCTGCACATCACATCCCCACAAGAGGTGAGCATGTCAGCCATTTTCATTCCAATATGGCGGCCAGTTTATGCACTTACCCCACTTCACCTTAATGCATACTATGGGAGCATAAATATTTTTCAAATAAACTTGTACCGAATGGCCTTTAAAAAAATTTGCAGGAAAAAAACCTATAGGGGGTGACCAACATTAAACAAAAGGTTGTGAGAGTGCTCGACACAGGCTTACAAAATCTGATGTAACGGTTCAAAAAATGTTCACATTATATTGATATGATATTTCTGTCCATTGGTAATTAAAGGCTCTGTCTGTTTTAGGGGAATTTTAAAATATGTTTTCAAAATTCTCCTAAAACAAACTGAATTTACTTTTAAGATTCGGTATTAATTAATTTCAGTAACGCCATGTACAGTACATATACTGAATAACGTGATATATTGAAATCCTTCATTGTTGTTGGTAAATCGCCGTTATGATTTACGACGGCTTTTGTGGTCGAGCCAGCTCATCGCAACATTTAGCAACGTGTCGCTATAACCAATTAGTGCCTATTACAATTGTAATGGTCTATTTAATGCAACATAAACTTTTATCTCATAAGTCTGCAATGCAGCCCAAACGCTTGACATTGGTATCGATGAACTTGCGACAGATCCGAACGATTGCAGCAAGCAACAAAAATCACCACATCGCAACAATGCAAGGAAAATGTTCAGCAATATAATCATTAATTATTTGGATGATGTCTACAGTAAAGGCATGAAATATAATGGAATTGCGATTGCTATAATTGAACAGCATTAAAAATAACAAATTGCCTTGTTGCTTTATTGACATCTTGCTATATTATGGAAAGCCCGGGTCAATGACACTTCTAACATCTGCGATACACATGCACCATATTTTAGCACTCTGCTTCTTTCTGCGGGGGATGCAAGAACTAGCTTGCATGATCAACCGAAAAAATAAAAGGTGAAAGGTTACGGTTGTACTGAAACCATCGAGTACGTTATAATGTTTCGCATATTGTTGCAATAACGGCTTCCGGCTCACAAAAATTCATGATTCGTGACTATATATGAAACACGAAACAGAAGTACTGTGTATGTTACGCTTGTCAACAAGCTACGAGCGCTCGTAGTAACAATGGTAACCCACGAATAAGCTTATGGGAGAATTTATGAAAAATCCCTTAGACACACTGCTGCGTGCAATAATGTAGCAATAATACAAAATTGAGTTTTTCAAAGGCATTGTGCAAGTAATAAGTTTCCCCTTGCATTACAAAAATGACAGATAAAAATCTGTACTCTAAATGTGACCAAATATCCCCTCTGGGTGGTCTCCACACGCAAAGTGATACCTCTTTGTCACACATTTTTTGTCCACCTTGTTAAACCAGACTCGCTTAATTACTAAACAGGACACGTATAATATTTCCCATTGTAATTCTGTCCAGCAAGATTTTAGATACGCGAATAATAAAAAATGTACTAGACTCCCTTTGGTCACTAGGAATGGTTTTATAAACTTTAATTTGAATATTTTATGATTATGATGATAAGGAGCTATTATTGTTATTATTGTTATTAATAATAATAATATTAAGTTATTATTAGTTATGCAGGCAGTGCAGAATGAGGGCGTAGGTTTCCATGGTGCGAATGAATAATATAGTTATATGGGGAGGGAAATTGCAGTTGACTTTTGCAGCTCCGTAGGGAATGGAAATTGTCTTTTCCGGGGAAATGTAGAGACGAGTCATAACTCCCCATAGGAGGCCTGAGCTCATCCGTCATGAGTAAGCGTCAAACTTTGAAGGCTTGATGAATGGCAGTGAAGAAAGTTACCTGAAAAACTAGATGACACGTCAGTAATTAAAAACTCAAGGGGAATCCTAACTAGGTATATCGGCCAGCATGCCTTTCCAATTATCCCGAGCACACAAAACTGTGATTAGCTGTCGTAAGCCATTCAACTCTCTTCTTTTCATTACAACTCTTCCTAGACTTGGAAAGTTGGGTGTGACAGATGGTAGAATGGTGAGACGCTTCCATGGCAGAAGAGCAAATTTGGAAGGGGCCTATGTGTACATTAGGAGGGTAGCAGGGTTTGAAATAAGCTGTTGCGCATTGATAAAAAAGAAAGAGAAGGGGGGGGGGGGAATTCTAAAAGATTGCCTTCAAGAGGAAGACAAGCATAGGCAGTGTAGAGTTGCACCATTTGGTAGTCAACCAAAAGTAATTTTTGGGTAGTGGAGTCAGTATTTCACGACCCGTGCTTCACATTGACACACGACGACAATAAGGGGTCTTGGATGCACATTAGGAACCCGGCCAATATCTGTCCTTAAAGAAAAGTGTGAATGATGAACATTGTGCATCTCACCAAAAGAAGTTGGTTGTGGAACTGCCAAAATGCAGCTTTGTACGAGACACTGCTTGTTCAAACCCCAGAATTAGATTTGGGGTTGTAAACACACCTACCCCAACATGCGAGTTACCTTATACACATGTAGGAGGCGCTCACTTCCTCTTGAGTAATAGATCATTGCCGTATCATCGAATCAAAGTTGCGATTGTATCACTCGGACGCGAGCCCAGGTCATTAATGTATAATTATCCAGGTGCAACCGGTGCGGGATATATGATAGAGATAGTGTAACAATTTTTTTTCTAATTTTTAAATAAACATCGGGGGAGGGCTGTACATGATTTATCACGAGTGATAAAAATTAATTGGGCACAGATTGGGGCGTAAATTATTGCCTTTATGCGGTCGGATCGTGGAAAATCTGTAGCCTAATGTAAGACGACTATTATTTCTTCCAAATCTGTTGGAATGGCCGATCCAGTTACCAAGTCGGTACAACCTTTTGCATTTTGCATGAAGTCGGTTCCCTTAGGCGGAATCTCAACCCCGGAAACCAGTTTGCTACACACAAGAAGAGGGGGCGAAGAAAAAGTTGGTTGGGGACATGGAAAAGAAAAGAAAAACCTTGATAGAGAAGGTAGAGATGTCAGTCACTTTTTTCTTGGGNGGGGGGGGTTCATTCTGCCGAGTGATATTACACGCCATGCTCTAGGGATATCATATACCAATATAATTGTATCTAGCTGGTAGGCCCAGTTGGCAGATGAAATTTTAGAATTTCATCGAATTTCTATTTTTTTTTCTTTCTCCCCCACATTTTTTTTCTGAGCTAGGAAAAACCTAGGGAGCCGCGGGGGAAATTTATCAAGGGGCGTCGTCCCCCCAAAGAAATCGGGGAGCGTTTTCTGGGTGCCCTCAGTATCGTGGCTTTGCCTCCTCCTCGTGGTCTGTAGAACGAATCCCAGGGACAGAGATAAATAACCACCTCCGATATTAATACAAATGGTGAAGTGAGCTGTAACCTTTGAGTCCCAGGTGGATGGGGCCGAACACAAGATCTTAATTCGGTCTTAACTTTGCAGTTGGGAGACGGCCAACTGGCGAATTTATCATTGTGACAGGGGAACAGACGAGTGGGCTCGAAAAAAACGAACCTGTCTTTTTCAGCTGACCTCGTCTTCTATTTTCGAGTCCTCAGTCGCCCTGCCTAGATTACCGCCAGGCGCACCGCGAAAAGAGCAAAGTTGGTGGGAAACACACTTGGCGTTTACCTCTTTTTCCATGCAAACTTTGGCGCCCAGATTGAGAGAGACTATAATAGAGCCAGGGTGGTGCCTATTCTACAATAGGCAGACACCTGCATAGGTGTGTGTAAACAAAGACGCAATTTCTTGCAGGCTTGGTGTCAAGGATGTGGTGTCAAGTCCACATCTGCTGGAGCTAGGGGGGTGTTTAGGCGCCAGCTTGGACTGGGAAAAGTGGAGTTTTGTACATGGGACAGCTGGTTTCCCAAAAGACCCAAGTATGCGGGGGCCCTCCCCATCCGGAGTTCCCGGCACGTCATTTGATATGGGGGGCATGTCAGCTGTTGTAGGCCATCTGTGGCTCCGGAAAAGGCCCCTCCTCCGAACCCAGCCCTGAGGAAGGACGCCATTTTGACCTATGTGCAAAATGGGCGACGGACACTGCAAGAACTTAATCTAGCCAGGGTTTTTTTTTTGACAAACGGTCCTTTTATTGACCACCTAGGCCTACCCTGTGCTTCAAGAGGTGCTTCACTTGTCTCGTTGGCGGTAATAAATGGGTAGGCCCTTTTCCCCTTGTCCCTTTTTCCATACCTGTTGTTCCTGATTGTTGAAGCAATATTCGGTTGAGTTAACAAAGAAGCCAATTAAAATGGTGTCGGCTCAATATCTGGCGTATTTTGCACGAGCTGTCTGTTGGTTTGGTTGAAAGGCAAATCATGTGAAAATTCATTAGTGTTCCATGCAGCACGAAAACTGTACAAGTTGTCAGGTGTACGAGCAGAAAACAAGGAGTTTCTTTGTTCTGCTTTGCTGGTGTGAGTATCCTCACCACCGGGGGAACATTCCTTGCTTATTCATGGAGACCAATTTACGTTCCAGTGTTAGAGGCCAATTATCTTGTGCGAGAAGCATGGGGTGGTTTCCTGTTGAAAACCTATTATCGCATCATCAAGTTCATGGTTAATGAAAGACCAACTTTAAATGCATCCCTTAGCCCAGTTTTTGGGGAGGACCTGATGACGTAACTAGCGCAGTTTATTAATGAGCCCCAATTAATTTTTTTTATATTCAGGGAGGTCCCTCCCAAAAACACCTCAAGGACTTTTTGGTAATGAATGTGTGACGGTTGGAGGTCGTGATAATTTTCTTGCACACCCTGTACTTATTTCAGTCTAATCGGTAATCAGTAATTTCAAATAAGCCTCAGATTATCGACACATTAGTGACACCCAAAAATCAGACAGGGTTACCCCCACATGAAAATTTTCACTCCTTGACTTAATGGGACTACTTGCACAACTTTATAAATGTGTCGAGTTTTTGTGGAGTGGGAAAAGCGCCCGCAGGATTCTTTGGCGAAATCTGCCGCCAAGGACTTAATTAGGAAGCATATCTTCGTCTAAGAACTATGAAGATTGGGAACTCGACGACAGCTACTAATCCAACACATGCCGTATATATGGGCCCCCCCTAATTAAAAGCCTCCACAGTGGCACTGGGCCCACGCGGTGATTTTATTAAGATAGTCTTATGTGATGTATGATAGGAAGCAGTTGGGGGGAGTGATTTATATATAAAGTGCATTTTACTGTATCATCGCTAATTTGCCGAAAAAAAATAAATACGAACCTTAAGCGGTCTGAATTGCAGTTTGGGAAGGTCGTAAAGCAAACCTCCCTCACCTCACAATCAAACTTTTATTCTAACCACTTTCAAGTGACAAGTGTGCAAGTTACGGGAGTGTTTCCGGGCCCGGGTTATGCCTCTCACGGGACCCTGCCCGGATTATTCTCAGGACCGCCACGTGCTTTTCCGGAATCTGAGCTTTCTCTGGTAGTATATACCAACCAATTTCGCAGCATGACTCCACCCTTTGATTAGAAAATGCCATCAAGTGTCACCCCAGGCTGGCTGCCATAAATGGAAGCCATGGTAATGAAATTGGTCATCCATCTCTTTACCAGAGTCCGAGTAGGATGCGTTGAGTTATATCTATAAAGGCTGTGCTTGGTTGAGCTGTGCAATATAAATGACAGTCGTAGCCTAGCGTCCCGGACGCGCATAATCTCTCACTGGGTGTACTAGATTATAAATAAGCGTGCTCAGGAAATCTTAATAATGCTCTACGTGCACAAATGTAGCCTAATAGTAGTAACGAGTGGGTCTGGTCCCATCCGCCCGAGCCCATAGCCCCCGCAATTAGTTTTTCTTATTAATGTTCGATGTTACTTGAAATTATTAATTTTGGCGCCATTGCTTCACGGCATCCCGTCCATATATGCTTTTGCGCCCGCCTCTGTTTACCCACTGGTGGGCTTAGCGTCGGCGTGTCCCATTCATAAGGCTTTATAAATACACCTCGTCTCCCGAATCCTGTGCAAATCCTTCCAAAGTCATAAATTTTCCGAATAGCCATCTGTTTCTTCGTGGGATTACGGAACGTTTTTGGAATTTTTGTCAGCATTACGAGAACTGGTATTAATAATTAAATATTTAAAGGTCTCCGGAAGGGTGCGAGAGAAGGGGAGGGGAAAAAAAAATTCCTCGCTGCCGCTTTTTTTTCTCGCAGTTTTTTTTTCAGCGGGTAAATGACGTGTGGTGGAGAAATTCGGTTGCACGTGTCTGGACTAAGCAGAAGCTTGATCGATGTAGGCAATAAGTAAAACTGTGGGAACAAAAGCAGACCGAGCTATTCTCTTTTATACAGCCTTGAATGAGTTAAAAATGACGCGGGTGGGAGGGTTTGAGGTGGGTGGATTTTTGTAAGAAAAAGAAGGCTCAAGAACCTTCTTCTTTTAAAAAAAATTTCCGCGGGTTTTTCGCGGTCCGGCACCATTTTCATTGGAGGAACGCAAAGTGGCGGTGCAAAATGCGCGCAATGCGACCAAAAAGGGGCTGGGAACCTTCTTTACAAATGACCGAGGAGCAATGCATTTAGCCTCCCCACAAACAAGTAACAACAAAAAAGTAGGGGGGATTCAATCTTATTTATCACACTTTCTCCTAAGGCTCAATGACCTTGCCCAGAGTCAAATCCTATGTAGAAAATGATAAATGTTTGTAGCTGGCAACATCTCTATTCGTGCGACTATATTGCTTCACACTTGCACCGTTTGTCAAAAGCCTATGCATGAAGAAGTTGGTGTGTCCAGCCTGATGATGGGCGCCCCCTGCTCGCATCTCTATTTTTGCAATGGGAAGCAACAAAAGGGCAGACACGCACAGGCAAAAGCATGAAACTATCCACTGTGCTGATGTCTGAGTTAATTGAAGCTCTTCTTTTATATCATTCAGCAGCATGGGACAATCTGGCTTCTTCCCCCTGGGACCATCATCCCTCAAACCAATTGTTGTCTTTGCTCAATAGTTTGGTATGAAAAGGGGATGGAATTCCCTCCGGTTTGAGAAACACGCCGTGCCTTAAGAGTCGACGATGACTGGGTAATTGAATCGAGGGAAACTAATCAAGATTTCCCCCATTTGCTGTTGGTCGACTATGCCAGATAATACCGTCTCATTACTTTTCCTCCGATTTCACACATGCCAGGCATACCAGTTCATGATGCATGGGGACGGGGGGAACTCTTCAATCAAGGAGACTTTCCACGTGGCTGCCGTGCTGGGGTGGGGTATGGCTGGTTGTGTGGGTGGTATGGGTTGGAAGTGAAGCGGACTTGAGCTGACATCGCTATTTGATCCTATCTATAGCTGGACCTAACCCAAGTTTCCGAAGGGGGAATGGATTCACACGGTCCCCTCTCAAGGCGACATAACCACGCAGGCCTGTACGTGTTACTCCACAATTTTTATTCTACATGTCATCGAGTTGTCATGCATGTACCGGTAGTCTAATTAGCATACACAATAATTCTTTTTTTTTTTGCTAGACACTGCCGCAATGTGGAACAAATTTCAGACAATTTTCTGTTCGTGACACTTTTTTATGTCAAAAAGCAGGCTATGTAATAGCGATTATCATCCCTTCTGGTGCATGGAGTAGAACCAATCGGAAGCGGCAATGATGGAGACGCGATTGTGTGGGGTCCACAGACCTAAAAAACACGGAGCCTCACGTCGTGCTTTGGAGTGGGAGCCATGTATGGGCTCATCCGGTGTCACGACATTTTTCCAAACCACCGATCGGACTTTGATATCGGCCGCTCTCGCCTAAAAATTGCACCCTGTCAGCCAGTAGCATGCAGGCAAGCGCCTTCAAACCGGCCACTGAGAATCCGGGGTGGGTGGAGACGAATCACGATTCCGGAGATCAGGAAATGGCCGACCAGGTTTGGAATAATCTGGAGAATATTCCTGTCTATTTCAGTGTTTGCGGCGGCAAAATACTTGAGGTTGAGGCTACCGTGCTACATCTAGGCGGTTGTCATCCGTCACCTCTGGGAAAAGGTCTCGGCACTCGGGCGAAATTTATTTGGTAAACACCATTCATCATCACAATACTGTGACCCGTAAGCACGTCCATATTTTCTCTTCAGGCTTCCCCCCTCAAGATTTATGTCCAGATCTCACGATATGGAGCTGGGCTTGACGTGAATTATGCTGACACCCAACGGATGTGTGAGGAGCTCCCTGCCCTACCTGGCAAAATCATCTCCGATCCTTCTGCATTGGCCTTGTTCTGCACTTTTATCTATTCATCATGCGCCGCAGCTTCTTCATCTTGACTTTGGATTGCTGCCACCCACGACATGTCGCAAAAAAATTTTGATTCGTTCATTATTACCAAAACCCGCACACAGAGTTTGTAACGTCAACAATCAGTCCCTAATTCGCATAAATGAAAAGCGACTTGATCAGTATATTTTTTTGCGAATCGTCCTTGCGCGGTTTATTTCTGTCCGTGAAACACCGTCCAATTATGGGCCGGATAATAGATGGCTCCTAGTTCCCCGTTGACCCAAGAAGTGACAGGCGTGTTTGACAGCCTTTCTTTGCATCTTGAACCCTCGACCCCAGCTCCTTACCCAGAGGCGGCTGAGCAGGCGACAGAGAAAACCGGCGTAGTACCAAATAATGGAGCGACAGGCACGTGTGGGTTGCAATGTTAGCACATAGTGGTGGTAAGCCTGTGCAAGAATCCACCGAGCAGGCTTGTGCATGCAGCCGGCAACGAGCCAGTCCTTCATTCTTGTCCCATCTCCAGCAGCCATGTCGCGCCCATGGACCGCCAGAAGAGCGTGCACTGTCAAGGAGAAGCATGGCCGTCTATTATGAATAGTTCCTGAAGGAAATCTAATATAGTTGGTGTTAGCAAAAATCCCCCTAAAATCCTTTTATGAAGCGGCGCCTCGATAAAGTGCTGTTTTTGTCAGCCCTCTGGTTCCCACCGTTCTGAAAAGATCCCCTCATTTCATTTGAATAACACCCGCTCCTGTTTCTTTCTCATCCTTTGCGCCCCAACTTCCTACTTATTGTCCTTGGCGAGACCGTAGACAAAGCTACCTGCTGCTAGGGAACAAAGGGAAACAATGCGGTGAACATCCTCAGCATTTGTGATGCATCGCTCAAGTGCAATGATATAATCTGAGCGTTAATGAAAGAAGCGAATCGTGAAGGTACCTCCTAGGGGGCAGCCGCGCAAAAGAACAGCGAGACCAATTCCTCTTTTCTCCTCCAATGCCAGCCAACCAACCAGGTCTTGCCAGCCAACCAACCCGACCCAGCAACCCAGCAGACAAACCAGCAACACGAAGCTTGAGAATGGGGGGAAAATTTCATCATAGGGTACCCCTATGGAGAGAAAATGGGATTTGGGAGCCCATACCAAACCTACAGTTTATTGAATAGGACTTTTGCTCAAATATGTGAGGGGCGTTTACCCCTGCCATAAGATATTGTAAGCCATTAAAAGATACATTAAAATATCATTAGGCGCATCAGTCTTATCTGAATTCTGCGTGACTCAAAAGCGCCCGCGAGGAAATGCGAAAATGCTTAAGTATAAGTCCAGAGCAAAGTCCGGCAATTTTTTACCCTGGAAAGACGCCTCGTAATTAAACATCTGAATATTTCATTGGAATTGTGGGAAGACAAATGTGCTCTCTGAAGGAAAGTCGCAAAAAAAAATATTCAGACACGAAGCAAATTTCTAGCATTGAATTCGCCAACTTGCCTCTGAGGTGAAATTCATTGCTGAGTAATGAAACTTTGCGGCCTGCCAACTTTGGATGCAGGCAAGTTGGAATATATACATTTTTTTTCTTCCTTAGACTCTCTACCTTTCGCCACCCTAGTTTCTCATCTCCCCTTCTACCTCATCTCTTCCTCCCTTTGGCAAAGTTGGCTGGAAATAACTTTAATGGAAAGTCCAAATTATGGAGAAGTTAGAGGCTTCTACAGGGACTGGGAATAATTCGGCGAGGCGAGTCTGGTATAGGGCTTAATGGGCGCCAATACCCCTTCTCTCTTAAGAAGCCATCTTTCATCGTTCAACCTTCATTATGGACTAAATAAGCAGGAGCGGCGAATGAGGCGCCTTGCAATGCATGGGACCTCTAAACTGGAGTTGCAAGCGTCTCGGATTTTGCCACACTCCACCCACAAAATATTCAGACTATAGTTTCAAACGTGCCTTGTAATTTGGTGTGTACCGCAGGAAAAGTACTTGCAAGTGGTATTATTTCCAGTATGGTGGCGCTGGTGTGTGTCCGATTTACTAGACGTCAGGAGTGGACCATGTTGAAAGCGGTTGATCTGGGGAGGGATTTATCTGCCAAACTGGCACCTACAAGCGCATGTTGAATACCGTTCAAAATATCAGTTTCCAAAAATAATAAAATTATACGTATAACTTTTAGTGTATTACATGTACTGTACAATCTAGAAATGAGAAATAATTTCTGCCAACTTGCTGCGTTTATTTATGGTAGGGGGTGTTCACGTCATGAGGTGGCAAAAGACACTTTCACGTAGACCTCAGCTGCCAGAAAAGTAGCAGTAATAGCTGTGAAAGCTTGTGCGTTGACACACCTGTCATGCTCTGCTTATTTGGCAGCTCACTCATATTTTCATTACTCTCAGAAGCTACCAGAATTACTTAACGCAATTCTATGAAATTGGAAATATTAATGCCAGTGATGATTCTGTGAAAACAGTGCTCATTTGTCTATAATTTGGGAAAAATAAATTTGTAGCTAATATTTTCGTTGTTATTTCCGTCAAATGCATGTATTTATAGAATAGAGAGGTTGCTGCTCCTGGTCTCTATAGAATATGGCCGTGGCTGGGCAAGCACGCGGGCAGGCAAGCAATGTTAGTGCAGTTGGCAGCTCGTGAGCAGCCATCTCTCTTCGCAGCAGCCCTGAGCTTCCTCCATGGAGCGTTAGTCTAATGACGAGGAAAACTCGATTGACGAATACATGCGGGAGCCCAAAAGCGAGGCGTAATCATGGGTCTACCAGGAGCTCATATATCCTTGTCACTCCCTTCCAATGCACTGTTTCTTGGGAGAGAAAATGAAAATAAATTATATCATCATTAAGACCTAGATTTTAGACAATGCCGTGGAGCTGACAAAATTTGAGGAATGAAATATGTCCTCTATAAATTGCATTTTCCAATGTGTTTCATTTTCATCAACTTTTCGCTCTCTCTCTCTCTCTCTCTCCCCTCGCGAATGAGGCTCAAATTTTCATAACAAAAGCGGGAATATATGCGGTGGTATGTGCGCGAATATTTGTGGGAATTTTATGGAAGGCCAATTCACTTTCATTTTCCCCCACCAACTCGTGACATCTCATACTTCAAAGCTTTTCAGTGCCAGAAAGCGTCTTCAGCCGGGGCCACGAATATTTATCAGTGCAAACACTTGTATTTCCCCCACGGCTTCCCCTTTTAAGTGCAGGTTGTGCTTGTCTGGTTTAGGGATATTGTTGGGGAATAGGAGTAGAAACTACTTTTCAGGGAATAAATAAAATTTGTGCTCGAGTGCTCCATAGTTATGTTCAATTTGAAGAATGGGGTAAAATAATACAACTTAGTACCTATAGTATACGGTAGGGGCTCGTGTCGCTCCAAGTTTCCTTTTCTAACAATAAATTAACTATGATCATATTAACGCTAATTATGTCATTTTTTGGGGGTTAACTGCGGTTGTGCACTTGTCGGATTTTAGCGCAATGAACTGGGATAATAGGATAAATCTATCATTTATCTCACCATATGATAGGATTGGTTAAATCAAACAAATAGCAGCAATTGGGTCCCGTTTTGTACTAGTAATTCCACTGGGCCATTGATGATGATTATGTAATAAACTCATTACGTCCGATGGCCTGTAACAACCAAAAGAGGCCTGAAAAGTATACCGCGACGTCGCACTCATCATATCACTCTCTGCATTGTTATTATTAATGGACCATGCACTGTGGACTCTATCTTCTCACCATCGGACGTTATATAAATTACCAATATTTATTGACCAAATTTTAAATTAATGAACAATGACAAGTAAGTATGAACCCACCCGCAAATGTCGATCCCGAATTTGAAAAAGTGGCCTGGATTTGAGCGTGTTTGCCAACCGGGTTTATTCCCAATCCAGTGAAAAACGAGGTGCAACTTAACTTACGTTAGAAAATCCGATTTGAGTATTTCTCCAGTCGAGAACAACGTAAGTTTTATGAAAGGGGTGGGAGGGAGGGAGGGGGCGGGGGGGGGGGGGGTGTTCTATCCCCTTTTTACTATTCCCGGCATTACTGTGGGGAAATGGCGTGGGATCTGGCCGCCTTGACGCTGTCCTTCTCTCAACTTCCTTTTTTCCAACCATACTTCCAAATTCTGTATGCACCACGATGGCTTTTGTGGCTGCCCATACTGTCCAAAAAGAAAAAAGTGGTCGCATATTAAGCAACTGCACCATTTTTTGAGATACACTATTGTGAGAGCGAAACGAGGATTTTTCGCGAAGATTGATTGGAAGCGCAAATGGCACGCATNAAAAAAAAAAAAAAAAACTGTTGATTGGAGCAGCCAGTAGTGTTAGGCATATAGTGAAGCCAACTATGCGTCAAAATAAACAAACGAGCAATATGACTGTGTCCAAAGCTCCCAAGCATTATTTTATGTCGATGCTCATATTTCGCGCTCAGAGGCTGTCAGTTTTCAGCAGGATATAAAATAAATTATCCGCCATTATAACCTGTCCGGAATCAACTGGGGTGGAAAGTGGGAGCTGTTCATTCAAATTTTTGGGAGCTGCTGTTGTTGAGTTTGCAAGTCAGTGCATATGTGCAGAAAGAAAATAAATGGACAGGTGCAATACGAGCGTGATGAAACGGGAACATTTGCCATTTGAGCCCTTCATGGGGAAAATCGCCTGGCAATTATGGCCAACAAAATATATGTTTCAGCGTTATATGGTTGACAGTTTGGACCTCGTTCGGCACTGTGTCCTTGAAGATGTCCAGGTAAAAGCTTGAAATCCCACAGGTAGGTCGTTCTTGTTTACAAATCGTAACGAAGGTTGCCGTGAGTAGGATGGGGAAGTGCGGACCTTTATTGGTCGTAAATTTTCCCCCTTTCTCAAGCCCTCTCACGTTACTAGTAATGTTGTTTCTCCAAGATACGCTCCACAGGAATTTCGTATATACCCAACCCACACTCAACAATCCAAAAAATATAAACCCAGGCTGGACCAAGACTTAATCATTCCCCGGGTATGCACCGGACATTATAGTCAGTAGTGATTTGCTGCAGAATATGACTGGGATGAGATCTCTAATTATTACTGCGTTGGACAAACAGCGTGATTTGCGAGCATTTGGTCCAGTCATCAATCGGAACGTGCCATTTGCATTTGAAAGCATTTCAGCGTGCAGGGAACCATGGGTCACACATTGATGGATGCATTCGAAGCACCAATCTTTTGCGTGTGTCGGCCTCCCATAATAGAATATAGGATATACGCCGATCTGTGCTACTGCTGGGTAACTATAGGCCGGAAATAATTGGAAAATTGCCATCACTTTGCATACTGCCCATGCAAAAAGCTTGATTTTTTTTGTGTGTGAATATTGCATGATTTCAACATTTCCTTCCGGAATTTTTTTCTTTGGCTTGGGTGGTGGCACCAGAAAAGCTGCCTGTTGCCTGGTCGTAAATCGAGAAGGCAGCAAAAGGCCAAAAAGGGGGGTCCCGAAACCCCCCCCAACTAAGTGGGCTCCCTCCTCCACTCAGTGGCTTGTTGCACTTGTTCCTCCGAGGGCATAAATTCATCCTAGGCTACAGGAGCCGCGCACTTGAGTCCTCTTTCACATCCCAGCCTCTCATTCACTTGTATACACAAGGAGGCGGCCAGATGTGGGAAGTGTGCCCACCCCCCGAACAACCGCCCATTTGCATAGACTGCTCATTAAAATCAGATGCTGGCAATAAACCTTGTCCAGGGTCAAGGTTGGAAGACCCACCACAAGACTTACGTGAAAAAAAATGGGTAGGGGTTATTTTACTTGACATATTTATAGTGCCATTAAAAGCAAATGAACACCATCGTTTGGGGATTATTTGTGTAGTAGGTTCTTCTGTACGTTTGTAGTTCAAAAAAAAAAAGGATTACTAACGTTACCGGAGTTGTTCAAACATCACCGGCGATTTCTCTTTCTGAAAGAGTTCAAGGACAAATGAACATAATAAATTGGCATATTTTTCACACATTCGCATGACCTGCAATGTAACCTAGATTGCGGCAGATAACCTTGACAGGTGTGTAGCCCCCAGCCGATATTTTGGTTTTACAACCACAACAAGTGTCCACCGATGTCCTCATCTAAATCAGTTTTTTGAGAGTTCCTGAAAATTCTTCGTGTATTCTAATGTGTGGAATGTCATTTTAATATTTCTTGACAATCCATAGAAAATATTTCGCCACTCACGCAGAATATACAGTATTAATAGCTTCAAAACGCTTGATATTTTGTTGTAGTAATAACTTGCATAATATGTCAAATATGTGAAATAATTTGCACCATACCGGTACCTCCTGAGTATCCTGATTGTTCAAAATTGCAAATCCGACATAGCCAAACTGTAAAATTGTATAATTGAACACAATTTTACAGTTTGGCTTGTCGGATTTGCAATTTTGAAAAATCAAAAACATTATTGAGACCCTGTCTGTAATGTAGTAATTTTATATTAAGCCCTGTAAACATTTAAACTCTGTTTTTTTTCTCGGTGTTACACACCGGCACCACATTATAGAGGACTATTAGGCACACACCTTAAACACAGCCGTTTGAACACGGACCGTCACGTCAGTTTCGGGCAATTAACATGTCAACATCTAATTGCTATTTATTATTCAACGGACGAGCTTGATAATGAATATAATTAATCTTGACGCTTAGGCCTTGCAGGTGTGGGTGTGTCGACTGCTAATATGAATTTGTTATTGGCCTGTACGGAAAATCAGTAACACGGCCGACAGTCCAATGACCCAGTCGTGACATCACAACAATGTCAAGTACCGAAAGGCTGCTTGTTGTAGTGGTTGGAAAGCCCAGGGTCATAAAATTTACCCTCGCCCCATTCTGATACACAGGCGGTGAGGGCGGGAAATCCCCTTCGCCATTCACAACATGGCGCCCGTGGCCACGATTCATTGAGAAAGACGCAACAGGGACTTTTAAGATGTCGTAAATTTTGCCTGGGTTTGGAGATAAGGGTAATAAAATTCGAGAGGTGTTGTAAGAGCACACGGAGAATTGCACTTAAAGGAGGTGGCTTGTAAACTTGAGCGCGGAAGGAAGGTCTTTTATTGTGGAGAGGGTTAGAGAAACACGAGGCCTCCGGAAAGAAGGGCTTTACTGGAGGACCTGTTTTAAAGGGTGTTACCAGGTGGTTTTTGTGTCCTTACCTGCTTTAATAGGTTTGTTTGCTTGCTGTCCAACAAAGAGTGTTACGATCTTGTTTATGACAACGGTGTTTACATCAGCTGGCCCGTAACGGTTCTGACTTATGCACCGGAGCCTAAATGTAATCAATAGTGCATAAATTCTCCACTCAAATAATTATAGTCGTTGTCGAAACTGATACGGGCTGGGGCCGAATAGCAATTTGCTGTCGAACGACTTGGAAATATGCATTCTTAGACTATTTGGGCCACTGGTGTCGTTCATTCTCCGTCATCATCATTATCGTTACCATCATGCACACAAATCACTTTATGAAACATGAGCAAAGATGACTATTTCCTTAACCTGCCAGTCGACAAAAAAAAATCTAGAATAGTGATGATCGTCTCTAGGTTATTGATTTGCTATCCAAATCAGTGGCGAGCTATTGTTGCGTGAACCTAACATCGGTCTTGGGACGTGGGCATCAGACGCCTTTCCCCACCTCTGATGTCATGAGCCTATTGTTCGTCATCCATCAAGCCTTGTCAGCCTTGTTGCGTGTACGGCAGCTGCATAACCATCTGTATTGTGGACACCGGACATGTCGGAGAGGCAGCAAATATGTCAGGGATAAAGCTTGTCGTCCATCATTCAATATTGATGACGAATTCTTTTAACCGTGCCTAACCATGTGCTCCGTATTGATTGAATTCAACATTAGTCTGGAAATTCGGGTTATACGCGCTGTCCTTTTGATCACATTCAATGTTTCAGGGTTGTTTCCTGCTGTCCTGCTCTATAACTCTATTACTATTGGTTCATCAGTGGGTATTATAAAATTGGATCGTTTGAAAATATATTATACTTTATTTAAGTTCAGATGTACTGGTTTTAGCGTATTGATACCACCGACAAAGAGTTTTGACGCGAAACCCAGTTGTTCTTTGTATAGCTGGGAAAATTGTATGGCAATGTCATTTTGTCCGCTTTTAGAAAGCGCCTATCTGAACAACGTCTGTGACATCATGCGATTGGTTCAGTTTTTTTTGCAATTCTTTTTGTTTGGGTCGTGGGACTACGTGATATCAAAGGATGTAGTGTTACAAAATTCTCGGTATGAGGGCGCATATATGTAGCACTGGAGGTGTCATATTTGAGGCACACACACATTAGGAGGCAATTAGTGGCCCCCGAAGCATGAAAATCACGATAAACCTGCCAGAACTGTTGGTACCCCTAACCGATGTATCTCGCTGCATAGCACGTCGGATAATTTTAGCATCTTTAGGCCACAGATGCTGCCCATACTGTTAGGCCGAATTGAATTGTCCAATAATTATTGCAAAAGGTATATGAGCACGAGGAACATTTAGTATAGTGAAGAAATCTGAATAACTGCCGTCATTTTTCTGGTGACAATATCCCTAATATTGTAGCTTACTGTATGTAATGTGGATATACGACTCTTGTCGTCGTAACAGATTTTTAAAATAAACGGGCAGTTACGCGTCATTTAGATTGAAAGTAGGACTTTAGCTACAGAGTATAAAAATTGCGCTCTTAAAGAAAGTCCTTTTGACTGTTAAGTGTCACATCAAGATTTGGTGTCTTGCTGACTGAAAAAGTGCCTGTTTATTGAAGTCAGTTGAAAGGGTTCTTTCTCCACTTAGATGCTTCAGATTAAGGCCTGACAGTGGGTTTATAGAAGCTCTTCATTGGCTTACTCCACGCATTCTTTGGCTACACAGAGCTGTTACATTGTCGATCGCATATTTTTATTTGTACACTGTTCCTTTGAATCTGAGCTTGTCGTTGCTGAATTATATTGACACAACTTCATCGACATTAGAGGTGTCGTTATGGTGTTACTTGCCTTCGAAGCGGATCACTTTTCGACATCATTTATGCATCTCTGAACGACTTGCTGTGAAGTTAAGCTGCTTTACGAATATTGCACCATTTTCGTAATAATATACTGCAATGTGTACCCTATTAATATTTAAAATATGCAACTGAACACTGCTTACAT
Source organism: Catajapyx aquilonaris (assembly GCA_000934665.2). Taxonomy (NCBI): domain Eukaryota; kingdom Metazoa; phylum Arthropoda; class Diplura; order Dicellurata; family Japygidae; genus Catajapyx; species Catajapyx aquilonaris. The sequence goes on along the minus strand of KZ538436.1, from coordinate 3,391 downwards.
TAGAGTAGGCCTATAGATGACGACAAGGTTTCGTGGGCTTCCTGCCCAATGCTTATTTAATAATAGAGCTTCAAGTCCGTGAAGGACCGCAACCAATGACTTTCTGGCCCTCATCCAAAATTATGAGCATGTATATACTCGACCACACCAGATGAGAAGCTGCAATGTGTGAATGTCGCGTTGTGTCGCCTCCCCCGAAAAGCCATCAAAAAACCTCAATAACTCTGTCTAGAAGTCACATTATTGTGGAAGATTTAATTCAGGCGGATGACTAAACGATCTATAATTTTAGAACATTGCATATCAAAATCGCCAAACTCGGAGAGATCATTCTGCTCGGGCAACATTTTGCTCCGACTTCGCTTTCGCCTCGTACATCGGAGTGAAAATATGTTGTGTTCTTGAGGAGCACCCGAACTGTAAAATGCCACTAAAACACGATTTTTTTTGAGAGAGTTTTTGAGTTACAGGAAACTAAATCCGAATTTGCCTGAATATTAAAGTCGAAACAAGATTTCCTCATGTGACGTCATTTTACGATTTTTTATTTATTTATTTGAGTTACCGGTATTTAGTTTATTTTCGTATGCTTGAAAAAAAAAATTGACAGTTGATATTTTTGTTCACATTTTTGTAAGTATAGTTGGAATGAATTACAGGTTGTGATTTAGCGGAAGCTATAGTAATAATGTACAGTAATATCATTTCTGTATACTATCCTTTTCCCATGATGGTATTGTTTGGATTGAATTGACTAGTGATTGTGTACTGAAGGCATTATCGGGCGGCGCGGCGGCTTGTATAGCATGAACATCATGGTTGTATTGGATTAACGGATACATTTTTTAACGGATTTTTAACGGATACATTTTTGTACGCCCCTACGCCGACAACAGATTCGAATTTTACGCATATGTCTGTTTATTTTACTGGTTATGTCATGTCTGGTTGCACCAGTAAAGGTAGACTGTGATCATACATTCTTCGTTGTTATCTATTGTTGTCAACAATAATCCTAACAATGGCAATGGTCTACACTCATGTCACTCACATTGTCAGTGCTTAAACTGAAACTTATTTTATTTATGGTTGTAAATTTTTCTTGTATCATTTCTTAAATTACTGGCGGCAAATGAGCAACTATAATATTGCCGTCAACAATGAAACTAAAAATAAAAGGCTCATGAAGTTGATTAAATCAGTAATATTTTTGGCCGACATTATGACATAAAGGTAAGGTTTCAAAATAATAGTGAGTGATGAATTTAACGTGCAAAAATCAGTTTACTATACACAACCAAATATTGATGGTTATTTTGTCTCCCGTGTTTTGAATTAGGCTTTTTTTGGTGTTTTAGTTTAGTGCTACCTAATTCAGGTTTCTAATAAAGTAATATAATTATTTGGACATATGTATCGCATTTAAAATATTTCAAATTTCGCAGAGCGTCTGAATTTTAAAAACAAGTCCCATTCCATATAATGTCGCCGGCAGCAAACGCGGCAACTTGGTCACCAACCGGTAAACACGTCATTTATTATAGCTATACGCCTCTTTTATGCAATCTAATCTAGAATGCACGGTTAATTATCATATTATGCTTACCCCGCACTATTAATGGGAACTTGGGTTCGATTATACAAGTACTTCAACGGATGTCGTCGGCATACAAAGACATTGTCCATTTTACTTGCAAAAGCACTTCTGAGCCGCGTCCCGAGCGCGTCTGTCCTTCTAATAAATCCTATATGACAATCAGCATGAAATATCTGCGCAAGTTTAGCATAAGCGTGTACTGGGCGTGTATAAGCGTGTACATGAGCGAGAATCGCTATACTTGAGATCGGGTCATGCGCCTGTTCATGCCTCACTGGGAGCGATAATAGCCCTTGGACGCCAGTTCGCTTCTTCGAGAATGGACCTTAATTCTATCCATTAATATTGCTCCTGTCAGCTTTACATGTTCATGGAGATCGAGGTAGCGCGTTGAAGCATGTGACTGTATGTTCAGGCACGATTATTATTATTGTTATTATTTACAACAAGAGTAACTGATTTCAAATGTGCAGTTTAGTGCCAGTTTAAATTACTGGTGCAATAGGTTACATGTGAAATCCCGTTGGCATGCCAGGTAGTGCGGAATGGCTCCTTATTTACCGGAACTGGCAAACGCAATCGCATAATTGCCGCCGCGCTATTTGTTGTCAGATTATTAACTGAAATGTTAATCCCCTTTCGATGGTTGTCCTCATTAGGCAGATAGCTCAAGTATTAGTATGCATTCAATAACGATATCAGCGGAATTAAGCCTGACTGACAGCTAGACGTGACAAATCTATCAATGTAAGTGATAATTTGATTTTATGGCCCAGCGGATCTGGGACTCCCGATATTGCGAGCTTAATAAAGCGCATTACAACAACAGGTTAATAATGGCCTGGCCCAAGTTGCATTGACAAACTCTGTGATTAGCAGCGCCAGGGAACTATGAAGCAGTTGATCAATCTTCAAGTTAGGACTGGTTGGCCGGGCTGGGGGTAGGGAGGGCCTTTTGCGATATCCGGCATAAATACTGCAGCAGACGTGCGTAATGGGCATTTTCATGCCAGACTTTGTGCTGGTCAGAGCCAGTGCAAATTACCCCCCTGAGGAAGCCTGCAAAACCTGGAGTGAAATAAACTCCTGCAACTGATGATGCTACCAGGTGGCCACAAGGAAACTAAGGGAGCAAGCGCGGTTCAGATTTCCCTGCCAACTCTGACACTTGATTAAAGATCACAAAGCTGGCGGCATTACGTTGTGTGTGGCCCATGTATTTGTAATGAGGAATGACCGTGATGCATGTTCGCATGCGGACACAGATCCGGCGCAATCAGGGTTTGCCCAGGCTTTTATTAAGTTCAGGTGATGCGGGGGTGGCCTGTAAGAATGCAGCAGGGTAACAAAGTGGAAACTCAATCGCATGGGAAGAACCCTCCTCCTATACCCCTCCCCACCCCCTCAAGATGGATTCAGCCCCAAAGGAAGTTGGGGAATGTAGTGGCTCCTATCGCCACCTAATAGATGGCATAATTTGGCACTGCAGGAAACAATTAGAAACCTGTCGTTTCGGAATTACCCCGCAATAACCTACTCCCTGCTGGTGTTAGCAAGTGTGAAGCAACTAACCACTACAGAGCTTTGCTAAAGCCCATGAGTCCTGTGGTATGATGTGTGAAATACAGGGTGTCTAAACTTTTTTGTCGGATCAGCTATCGGAAAAGCCTATGTATCTTGTAGCTATGTAGCCAGAATATGCCCCAACATTTCTGGCACATCCCTTAACTGTTGAGGGATGTGTCAGAAATGTTGGGGAATATTCTGGCTACATAGCTACAAGATACATAGGCT